>CM053027.1:178693827-178715019 GCA_028564925.1 Lithobates sylvaticus | reverse complement strand
GATTCTGAATGGCAAACAGCAGGAGCGATGAAATAGAGCCGATCTCTGAGAGCACCAAACTTTATCAAAAGAATTTCAAAGTCCGTGTGGCCACGCCCCTGACATGTTTCGTCATGTGACTTCTTCCTAAGGGATTGGCCACACAGACTTCCAATGATCCTTAAATACCTCCCAGTTAAATTCAATTGGGTCAGTGCAATTACGCCTACTCCCCACAGCTGAGTCTCCTCACCTCTGTGTTCCTCCCTCTTGCATTTATTTTTCAATACATCCGCCTGCTCAAAATAATCAGTGATTTGGGTACAGTTACGTCTGACACGTAGCATTTGACCCTTCGGTGAGTTTTTAATCCACGATGGGTGATGCCCACTTCTTATTGAGAGATAGCTGTTGCGGTCTGTGGGTTTGAAATAAACTTTAGTGTTTAATTCATTATTTTCTTTAAAAATGACCACATCCAAAAAATTAATGCTGGTGTCACTAATCTGATAATCCAATTGAATATTGTTTGTGTTTGCATTCAGGGTCTCAAAAAATCCCACAGCCGACTCATATGACCCCTCCCAGATGATAATGAGGTCATCAATGAATCGCCTGTAGAACTTTAATTGTGGGAGATCCCGACTGAAAACATTCCTGTCCTCCCACTCAGCCATGAACAGGTTGGCTAGGCTGGGAGCAAACTTTGCTCCCATTGCCACGCCAACCTGTTGCGAATAGAATTCGCCATTCCACCAAAAATAATTGTGGGTCATGCAATAATCAAGTGCATGGCCCAGAAATCTTTTCTGTGCATGTGGAATGTCATCCCTCTTGCTGAGGGCCCAATTAAGTGCCAAAGCTGCATTCTCATGTTGTATAATAGTATACAGTGAGCACACATCAGCTGTCAATAGGTATGTGCTCACTGTTGGGCTCAATTGGATCTTCGCCAAAGAAGACAGAAGGTCTGCAGTATCCTTCAAGTATGCTCTTGTGGTTGTGACACTAGGTCGGAGACACTTGTCAAGATACTCGCCAAGTCGGGCTGTGACAGAGCCAATCCCATTCACTATGGGTCGAGCTGGCGGTATAAGACTGTTCTTATGTATCTTGGGCAGAGTGTATATAATGGGGATTCTCGATGCACTCGGGACCAAGTAACGCCTTTCCTTGGGGCTTAGCGCATGTATGGAAAAACCCCACTCTACCAACAAATCCAACTGGGATCTAAAGGCTTGTGTGGGATCAGAACTCAATTTTTTATATGTAGCTGTATCTCCCAATAAGGTGTTGAGTTGTTCCGTGTAAAAGGATCTATCCAACAGTACAACTCCTCCCCCTTTATCCGCTGGCCGGATGATTATATCCTTTTTCTTTTCCAGGGTTTTAATGCCCTCCTTAATATATTCGGGGTTAATCCTTTTCTTTGGGTTTAGCGCCTCAATATCCCATAACACCAGGCTTTTGAAGACCTCAATGAAGTGGTTACTTGGGTTCTGGGGATTAAATATGGATTTATTTTTTAAACCACTATCGATCATTTCAGATCTGTAACTCACGGTAGGCTGACTGGCTCCTGGTTGGCTCCAAAAATATTTTTTCATATTGAGAGTCCTAACAAACTTGTGCGTATCAATATATACATCAAATTTGTTCAAGGCCTTCTTAGGGGCACATTTGAGTCCAAGGTTTAGTATATTATCTCATTGTGATCAAGTTGTATTTGACTGAGGTTATATATACCCTGATCTAATTGTCCCTTGCTCGCTTTCTTAAATTGTTCCCATTGGCCTGCCCTACATCCCCTTCTCCTCTTTGTACTTGGGACCCCACATGTTGTACTGGTGCATTCTTTTCCCCTCCCTTCTGCTTCTGTATCTGAGGGTTCCTTCTCGGGGTGTTGCCCTCCCCCTCCCCCGACCCCTCTGTCCTAAAAAAGGTGGTGGCTGCTGGGGGTACTGGTTCCATTGGTTACCATAACCTTGACTGTCTACTCCCCGAAAAGAACCATTACCCATAGAATTGTCATTGCCAGACTCTGGGTAATGATTGAAGGGATAGGGATGTTGCCAGTGTGATTGATTATATCCTGAATGCTGGATATTGCGTTGTGGTGTAATGTCCCTATTCCATCTAGGATAATGTTGGTAGTGGCTAGGACTATTCCTAAACGTCTGTGGTGATGAGTATTGGTGATGGGGGTAATAACCCCTATCGTGCACAGGTGGTCTGTTAGTGAATTGATGATAATCAGAATGTGTATTTCTGTTATCATAACCATGGTCAGTTTGTATTGGTTTTGGAGGTTGTGATTTTCCATTACGTGCAGAGGTTGAACCCCTCTGATCACCTCCTTTTCCCCCTTCCTTAACCATACCTTTCAAGGTTTTACTACTGGCTTGATCATTTCTAGTTGTGCATTATGACCAGCCATACCCAAATTATGAGGCGCTAAACCCAAAGAAAAGGATTAACCCCGAATATATTAAGGAGGGCATTAAAACCCTGGAAAAGAAAAAAGATATAATCATCCGGCCAGCGGATAAAGGGGGAGGAGTTGTACTGTTGGATAGATCCTTTTACACGGAACAACTCAACACCTTATTGGGAGATACAGCTACATATAAAAAATTGAGTTCTGATCCCACACAAGCCTTTAGATCCCAGTTGGATTTGTTGGTAGAGTGGGGTTTTTCCATACATGCGCTAAGCCCCAAGGAAAGGCGTTACTTTGTCCCGAGTGCATCGAGAATCCCCATTATATACACTCTGCCCAATACATAAGAACAGTCTTATACCGCCAGCTCGACCCATAGTGAATGGGATTGGCTCTGTCACAGCCCGACTTGGCGAGTATCTTGACAAGTATCTCCAACCTAGTGTCAGAACCACAAGAGCGTACTTAAAGGATACTGCAGACCTTCTGTCTTCTTTGGCAAAGATCCAATTGAGCCCAACAGTGAGCACATACCTATTGACAGCTAATGTGTGCTCACTGTATACTATTATACAACATGAGGATGCAGCTTTGGCACTCAATTGGGCCCTCAGCAAGAGGGACGACATTCCACATGCACAGAAAAGATTTCTGGGCCATGCACTTGATTATTGCATGACCCACAATTATTTTTGGTGGAATGGCGAATTCTATTCGCAACAGGTTGGCGTGGCAATGGGAGCAAAGTTTGCTCCCAGCCTAGCCAACCTGTTCATGGCTGAGTGGGAGGACAGGAATGTTTTCAGTCGGGATCTCCCACAATTAAAGTTCTACAGGCGATTCATTGATGACCTCATTATCATCTGGGAGGGGTCATATGAGTCGGCTGTGGGATTTTTGGAGACCCTGAATGCAAACACAAACAATATTCAATTGGATTATCAGATTAGTGACACCAGCATTAATTTTTTGGATGTGGTCATTTTTAAAGAAAATAATGAATTAAACACTAAAGTTTATTTCAAACCCACAGACCGCAACAGCTATCTCTCAATAAGAAGCGGGCATCACCCATCGTGGATTAAAAACATACCGAAGGTTCAAATGCTACGTGTCAGACGTAACTGTACCCAAATCACTGATTATTTTGAGCAGGCGGATGTATTGAAAAATAAATTCCTACAGAAGGTGTATCGAGAGGAATCTCTTAGTGCAACCATCCAGGAGGTATCAAAAATTCCAAGGGAACAATGTCTCAATAAAAAAACTGCCCCTTTGACAAGTTCTAATACTGGTGAAGTTAATCAGCACCAGTTAAGCTTCATATCGAGCTTTCACAACCAGTACAAAGAAATAGAAAGTATTTTTAGGAGGCACTGGCATATTTTATGCCGAGATAGACATTTGGGGGAAATACTACAGGAACACCCTAGATTCATCTATAGAGGGGCTCCTAGTATAGGTGATCAAATAGTTAAAAAGATTCTAGATACCCCAAATCAACAGACTCTGAAGATCGACCTAAAAGGTTTCTATGCCTGTAGAAAGTGCATTTGTTGCAGGACTGTCAATACTAGCAATAGGGGTAGAATGAATTTCTCGAATAAAGATGGTGAATCCTTTGACATCAAAGAATTCATCACGTGTAACTCCTCCCACGTAGTTTATCTCATGTGGTGCCCATGTGGTCTCTTCTTCTACATAGGAAGGACTAAGAGATTACTAAAAGTAAGAATAGCCGAACATCTGGCCAACATTAAACGTGGATTTCGATACCACAGTGTGTCACTACATTTTCGGGAGAAACACAACCAGGACCCCTCACTTGTACAGTTTTGCGGGATAGATACCGTACAGCCGTCATGGAGGGGGTCTAATAGGGTCAGGGATCTTTCCCAACGAGAACCCGTTGGATTTTTTTAATGAAATGTTTGGCCCCGAGAGGGTTAAACATTGAGGTGGACCTCAATTGTTTTATTAACAACTTCTAGTACATTTGTAATACATACACTCTCCAAAGGAGAGATTTCTGAGTTGGGTCTACCATTAATGTGCACCATTCACTCCACCTTGGCCACATTGATTAATCCTTATCTTGATTTATAAATCTTACAGGCATATATATTGTTTTATGTCTACTTACTATCCTGGTAGGCAATAAATATTAATCAATTTTTAATAACACACTCGTTGAAGATGATTTAGGTGTCTATATGCTGAGAAAACCAGGTGGTCGGTGAATCTAAAGTATTTGTGATCACAGACAGCACATGTGACCCATATGAGTGTGAAATCATGGGAGCCGTATTATATTATTTTAATGTCATTTATGTATAGAAATGCATTGGATCTGATTTTATATATGTTTTAAATATTCCTTCTTAGTGTTCTTTTTCTTTTTATTTTCATTTTTATTTCCAAATGTTGAATCATCACATCGTTTGAAATATAGACAAATGTAAAATGGTCAAATGGAAATATTGATTTATGAATTTTAAAAAGTTTCACCATGTACCCATTTATGTGCTCAAAGAAGCTTACTGTTCATTGTGATGGCTCGCCTGGGTTATTTGGGATACCGAGTGTGCGCAGACGCGCCTTGATTAGATGAATTAGAAAACTGAGACTATAATGACTTTTCCCGATGTGCGTGCGCAGGATGTTGTGATGTGCGCGCGCCGTTACCGCAGAACGCGCATGCGCAGTTCGGATATGCGCGCACAGTGGATGCGCACGATGTATAGTGCAATAAGCTTGCGCGGATCTCCAATGATGTGATATGTGTGCAGACCCACTGCTCTGTATGCAAGAGGGAGGAACACAGAGGTGAGGAGACTCAGCTGTGGGGAGTAGGCGTAATTGCACTGACTCAATTGAATTTAACTGGGAGGTATTTAAGGATCATTGGAAGTCTGTGTGGCCAATCCCTTAGGAAGAAGTCACGTGACGAAACATGTCAGGGGCGTGGCCACACAGACTTTGAAATTCTTTTGATAAAGTTTGGTGCTCTCAGAGATCGGCTCTATTTCATCGCTCCTGCTGTTTGCCATTCAGAATCCATTCTATCGCAGACTGTATCCTGGGCAGCGTTTAAAGGAGTGGGTGAGCTCTGAAATAGTACATTTTGGTATTCCATACGACCATTTGTGCGAACCGCCAAGTTTTCCATTGATGCAGTGTGCTGTGGAACATTTTTTTCTGTGTTTTTGCTGGTTTATCATTTGGAACATGTGAGTTTAATCATTGAAGGGTGTGTGCAAGATTTGTTTGAATAAATAGTGTTACAAACAGAATCACGCTATGTGGAGCACTGTTTATGTTTTATTTTCACATATGGATGTTTAAAGCCTTGGATCAATTGGATCACTAACCCAGGTGTGGTTAAACAGCGTTTTTGCCAACCACGAGAGTGGCGGGCAGCACCATCTGGTGAGTGCGGATCTATTGGGAGAGGGATCACGAGACACTTTGGTGTGGTGGAAGTTTACAAAGGAGTATTTTGAAGGTTGATCAGCATTGGACAGATCGCTTCATATACCTTTTTTTCATTACAGTTATCAAAAGGACTTTTTTTCATTCAAACACTTTCACGTGGTGTTATATATTGTTTTATGATAGTTTTGCAATATTTTGTATATTTCACATATAGTTTTCAGCGCTACTTGATTTCTTTCAAACATTTCACATTTCACGTTTGAGTTTAATCTATATACACATTTATTATTATTTTTGGAATTTTTGGAATAATTGGCGCAGTGAGGGTACGAGTTTGCAGCGTGTGGATATACTTTGTACCATCAGATCAGAATATTTATCATGGATAGCTGTGCGTTAGAGTTGCCACCAGTCCGGGATTAACCCGGACAGTCTGGGTTTAGAATCGTGTGTCCGGGTTTCAGTCCCCCTGAAACCCGGACACATTATTCAGACATGAATGAAGCTTGGAAAAGAGCCTGACAGGCGGGTGAGGGGGCACTATGTGCGCTGTTTTACTATTCTCTTTGGAGTACCCAAAGGTGTCCCAGGTCTGTTATCCTAAAGTGTAAACTAAACAAAAAAATCATTTGCTGTGTGCCGCTAAAGTATTCGGGTTTGGCTTGAAGAAAAAGTGGCAACATTACCAGTGTGCGTCTCCATGATACATATATCAATGTGTGCTCTCCAGCCAGCCTGTCTCAAACAGAACTCCTGCCAGCCACAGAATAGTGGCAGCTTTTTTGTAAACAAAAAGAATAGTGGCAGCTTAGAAATGAAAGCAGTATTAAACCCAAAACCAAAAATTTACTATATTGCAGCTTGCTAATTCTTAGATGTGGTGGCTGCATTTGTTTTTTTTTTTGTTTTTTTACTAAGAAAGCCTAAATAAGAAAACAAATATAGCCATCACATCTAAGAATTGGTAAGCTGAATTATAATAAATGTTTGCTTTTGGGTTTAATACTGCCTAAAGCGAAAACATTTAACAGTGGGGGAATCATATAAAGGTTGTAACTTTTTGTACACGCAGGGTCTAGAATTTTACTGTGTATTAACTTTCACTTACAACTCTGGTATGCAGCTTAAGACACATATAATGCACTGACATGCTTCCTATCTTTGGAAATTTACACACAAATACATTTTACTACTGTTAATGAAGTCTGCGGGATTAACTCTTCTTACAAGAGGCTACTTTATATGGCATGACTTAAAAGCAAAGTACGGTGTATTTATAGTACATCCATATTTTGAGTAATTATTGCAGTGTTTAAAGTACTTTTTTGGTGTGTTTGCCATTTTTCATGTTTCTTACTTTTTTTTTTTATATTGCTTTAAATATGAAGGCAGAAGGCACTAAAGGCAGTGTAGATCGCATACTACATACATACATACATACTACATACTACATAACTACTCATACAGAAAAATATGTATTATATGGTAGTGCAAAACATTAAAGTGTCACCAGATTTTTTGAAATTTTGTTTTTCACAAAAGAGTACCCTACAATTAAAGAAGACAAATGCCTTCAACCTTGCCTCTATGGAATAGCCGCAGACTCTAAAGCTGGCTACACACTACAGTATACAATTTTTACACATTTTTCTTGTACAACTTTTTTTTTGATTTACCAAAACCATATAATATGAGATCAAACCTAAACACTTTGAATGTGTATGCAATCAGGCAGGCCCTTGCACTACATAGTTGAAGGTAAATCTAAAGGAAATTGAACAACAACATTTGTATAATGTGTATCCAGCTTTAATAAACTTCTGCATATTATACTTCAGAATGGGTTGGCTGGGCCGGAGCTACCTATAGGCAGGGTAGGCACCAGCCTAAAGCGCACATCAGTCTGGGGGTGCACTCTGTGGTTCCTTCTGTTGGCCCCTACATCACCACAAGACACAATAATGACCTAGAGTTGGTGGATCAAACCACTGCACTTAGTGGGGGGCCAGGCATGCAACACACCGAAAATGTGTGGGATGCAAAAGATTCCACAGCAGCTGTAACTCTCTAAGGTGTGAGGATTGAGTAGGTGAGAGGCAGTGTTGCCAACCGTCAGTATTTTTACTGGCAGCCAGTAAAAAACAGGCAATTTTCTCCTGTCAGTAAATGCCAGTAAAAGCAAAAAGTTGCCAGTAAAAAATATGGTTGTGATGTTCGGCTCGGTCCAGAGCCGGCCGAGACCATCCGAGTCCCTGCTACAGTGTTTTCGGCAGCTCTGGTGGAGGTGGTGTCCGAGCGTGTCGTGTGATGTCATGGTGCAAGGGAGCCAAGCATGGCGGCCAGAGCCTCGTGTGCGGGTCTGCAGGACAGGTCGGGAGTGGGACTATCAGTGCTGTTTAGACTGGAGTGGACTGAAGGGACCAACTTCATGTGTTTGTGCCTTCCTATTCTAATTTCTAATTTCTCCTGTCCCTGAGCTACTTACTTACTATATCGAAAATAAAATAAGAAATATGCCCTAATATCTACCTTAAATCTCATTGGTAATTGTATATTGTACTTGTTTGTAACCTAAATACAAAGATTTGCACTTAAAACTGTAATATTGTAACTATGTCAGTAAAAACGTGGCTGTGCCAGGAAATTTTGGGTCTCGTGTCAGTAAATTTCAATCTGGTAGGTTGGCAACACTGGTGAGAGGTGGGTATCAGTTTTTATTGCAGGTTGCTTTTTAAAAACATATGACTGCCCCCTGTATATATTGCATTACCAGTGCTCTAAATAAATGATTTAAAAGAGGAACAGACAGTGGTATTTACATCAAACTGATCACTTTTGTGGGTCTATAAAAGGAAAATCGAAGACTATATATATCCTTTAAGCAGGAATTTTTAAACATGATTATATGCAACTAATAAAGTAAATTAAACCTCACACACTGAATATTTAATGGACTTGCAATCAAGGTCATACTATTGTAAAGTGTAATGCCCCGTACACACGGTCGGAAAATCCGACCACAAAATCCATCGGATTTTTTCCGACACTGGTGTTACATACACACAGTCGGACAAAGTTGTCGGAAAATCCGATCATTCTGAACGTGGTGACGTTTGTTGCCTACGACGGGACTACGTAGAGGCTAGTAGCCAATAGCTTTGGTCTTGTAATGTGAACTGAGCATGCGTGGCACTTTCTCCGTCCGAATTCGCTACACACGATCGGAAAAAGTCCATTAGGACTTTGTTGACGGAAAATTTGAGAGCAGGAGATAAAACTTTGTCCGTCGGAAAATCCGACGGAAAAAGTCAGATGGAGCCTACACACGGTCGGAATTTCCGACAACATTGTCCGATAGGACATTTTCCGTCGGAAAATCCGACTGTGTGTATGGGGCATAAGAGTTCTTCACTTACATTGACCTATTTAACACCCTCTAGTGTGCTAGAATAGGTTGTACATAGGTTTTTGGTAGAGTAGGTAAATTGTCAGACTTGGCTGGCAGCCAAGCCTGTATTGAATAAGGGTCAGGGTGAGTGATCCAGGGAGGCTGGATGACTCATCAGGCAGCACCTTTGGTACCTCCCCCAACTTGTCGGATCCTTGGAGTAGTTTCCAGATGAATAGGAAGGATATTAGGAGGAACTGCCTTGAGTATTGAGGAGGGCCTCTGCCAATCCCCAGCAAATGGGCTGGCAGGGAGTAGGCCCCTCTTCAATACTCAGAGTCAGGCCAGCAGGGGCAGTGTGGAGTTCAGGTGGAAGATGGAGATGGAGTGTTGAGGAGGCTGTCGGAGGCCATTGAGGGTAGCCCCCTAGTCTGGGAGGAGTGACCTCGGGCCTGGGGCTCAGGTGCTAGAGGGATCTTCTCAAGACACATAGAGGGGCCCTGTCCAGAGGCACGGGTGCAAGAGTGAGGACAGCAGGAGCCAGCAAGCACATCCGGGAGATCTCCAGGGAGAAGACAGCCAGGTGGCTGGTGAATGTGGCAGTCTGGGACGATTGTGGGAAGTAGCCAGGAGGGCTGCAGAAAGGGGCAGCTTCAGCCACGTGGGGTGGCAGTGCCTGAAGAGGTGGTACTAGGATCGGTAGCCACAGGAATGAAGCTGAACACTGGACCTTTTCTACACAACCAAAAAAGTCCACGGCCCCTGCCTGTAAAGGGCTTTTGCTTAATCTGGCTGCGTGCCTTGCCAGATTCACAATCTGGGTCTGTGTTGTTCTACAAGCAAGTGATATGCAGGACGAAGAGAAGTGTATAGAGAGAATGTATATAGTTAAAGTGTCCCTGAAGAGACTATGTTCCACTCAAGTGGGCATCCCATAATACCCTTATTCCCATCCAAGTTTATTAACCCCTAAATAAAATAGAAAACACATTTTCTGGACTGTTTCCTGTCTCAAGTGAGCCTGTGGAAATTCAGTGTGCCTGGCTGTGCAGTCAGGGCCGGTGCTCCCACTAGGCGAACAAGGCAGCCGCCTAGGGCACACTGCCACCTAGGGTGCAACCGGGGCTGCTGTGTACACAGCTCTCTGGTGTGGGGATGACAACAGCCTTGTGGGTAGAGCCGGGTGTCTAAGCAGGGCCGGTGCTACCTATAGGCAAGATAGGCCCCAGCCTAAAGCGCATATCAGTCAGGGGGTGGAGTCAGGGGTGAAGCCCAGGGGGCAGCAAAATTAGGTTTTGCCTAGGGTGTCAAAAATCCTTGCAGCAGCCCTGTGTGCAGGGTGAGGATCCCTATTCACTACAGCTATATCAGTGAAGGCCACTCATTAGGGGCGCCACCCCCCTAATCCATGCGCCGGCCCCTAATCTACATGCAGGGCGCCGAATGCATGGATTCCAATGTTTTTTTTTTTTAATCACATGATTAGAGCCAGAGGCTCTAATTGGCTTCAAAAAAGGGTGTGCTCGGGGCGCAGAGCATTGTGCCCTGAGCCCACCCTGTTGTGAGACATAAGCAAATTAATTTGCTAATGTCTTCCTGTTTTTCCTCCTGGCCAATCAGGGAGCAGGTCCTGAGACCCCATTGGCTGGGAGTCCGAAGACCCCATTGGCCAGGAGTCTGAAGACCCCATTGGCCGGGAGTCCGAAGACCCCATTGGCCGGGAGTCCGAAGACCCCATTGGCCAGGAGTTCGAAGACCCCATTGGCCGGGAGTCCGAAGACCCCATTGGCCAGGAGTCTGAAGACCCCATTGGCCGGGAGTCCGAAGACCCCATTGGCCGGGAGGAGAAGCGATGGCCGGGACATGGAGGAGATGGAGGGGGGAAGTCACCACCGCAGCCGTGACCTGCATGGGATAAGTGTAGGTCTGACGGGGGGTCTGGCGGGCCAGAGGGCGAGGGAGCGAACCGGCAACCGGGGGGATTGGTATGGCGGGGTGGAGTGATGGGGGAGGGAGCGATGAGGGGGGAGGGTTAGTGTGGGGTGTCTGTCTGCAGCCCGCCCCCCTGACCGATGGAGCACCAGCCGCCACTGAGCTATATGCTGGCACCCACCAGCTTCTTATGCCTCCCTGAACCCCAATAGACACAATTTTCCACTAGAGTCTCACAGCCCTTCAAACTCCCACTGTTTAATCTCACACCTCTCTTATTGCACTGATCTCACTGCTCCTGCGATATATACATAACATACATTAAGGAATGCCTTACCGACAATTTCTCGGACCAGAAGAGGGTGTTCCAGAGCTGTTGGTGCACTGGATCCAGCTTTGCTGACTGCTGAAACACGAACTAGGATCTTTTCATTAGTAGTGAGATTGGTAATCTTGTAATGTGTAGAAATGCTGGGTTCCTTGTTCACAGCTATCCAATCTGAACCTAAAAGAAACGTATGTTATTAACATGCTTGTTTTAACAGATTTGTAATGTTTCATTATCTTTTTTTTTACTAGCTAACATTATTTATATAAAACAATGCAGACACATTATAGAGAGAGGATACACACAACAACAAAGTTTCTAGTCATGCAAAAGGCAATAGGAGATGTTAGAAAACCAATCAGTATATATTGCGGATAAAAAGACAATATTATTTAGAGACTATGTTGCCTTAGATCAAGGGTGCCCAAACAGTGGCCCGGTGGCCACATGTGGCCCGCGGAGCCCTCTGATGTGGCCCTCGACCTCCTGCTCTAAGATGGCAGGTTGGCAAGCCCAGATCACGGGTTGCCGACCCGCCATCCCAGAGCAGCAGATTTGTGAATGAAGCCGCTGGTAGTGGAAGCAAGTGGCTGCGGAGCAGAGCCGAATAAGCCAATGCTTCCTGTATAGCGCCCACTCCTGTCACAAGCAGAGTGATACCTAATGCACTCCGCCTGGATCAGCAACAGCCAGCGATACCAGAATGGAAGACGGTTATTAAAGGTAAGCTTACTACTAAATTCACAGTATATATGGATATATCTGTTTTGCAGTGGTTACTGGGCTGCTTTCAAACTGATCCGCAGGTGCAGAGCAGCTGCGAGTTACCTGCATTGAGCCATAGACTTCTGTTATTACCTGCGGGTTTGTTGCGCCTTCAGAAAGTGCGCCACACCTGCAGGATATAATAAAAGTTTACGGCAAAGTGCAGCTAACCCGCAGAAAATCCACAGGTTCACTGCACTGCACCCGCGGTTTGGGCAAATCGCAGCGCATCCGTGTTAAAGCAGCCTTAGGCCCCTTTCACATGATTGGTCCGACCCAATCGGACTTACTATTCACCTCTATGGAGCAGCAGATGTAAACGGACTTGTGTCTGTTTACACCCACCTACCTAAAAACATAGAAAGGCATCTGCCCCTTCTGGGCGAATCGGATTGGATCAGAGGGCCCATAGAGTAGAGTTGGCTGTGTCCAAAGACATGGACCTGTTACCCTACCGCTCCGCTCATTGTGGCCCGCGACCAGTTACCAATTCGCTTAAGTGGCCCTCGCTCTTCAAAAGGTTGGGCACCCCTGCCTTAGATTATTATGTTGTAATTGAACAACTGCTGTCCTCGATAAAAAAGGAATGTAAAAGAAAGTGCTCATTTTGTCAACAAAAACATTTTTGTCAAAGTTTTCGTCAGCAGCATTTTTACAGTGAAGAAAACTAAACGAAAAGTACAGCACATTTTCGTCCACCGACTCTGAGAGTATATAACGAGTTCTAGAGATATTAGTCAACTAAAATACGATGACTAAATGACTGATATTTTAGTCAAAGACTAATGCCGTGTACACACGACCGGACTTTTCGACTGACTGAATTCCGTCTGACTTTTGGACTTCCGTCGAATCGGACTTGTCTACACACAATCACACCAAAGTCCAACGGATTCGACCGTGATGACGTACAACCGGACTAGAATAAGGAAGTTCATAGTCAGTAGCCAATAGCTGCCCTAGCGTTGGTTTTCGTCCGTCGGACTAGCATACAGACGAACTGATTTTTCGACCGGACTCGAGTCCGTCGGAAAGATTTGAAACATGTTCTAAATCTAAAGTCCTTCTGATTTTCGACAGAAAAGGTCCGCTGAAGCCCACACCCAGTCGAGTTGTCAGACGGATTCGTTCCGTCGGACCAGTTCGGTTGAAAAGTCCGGTCGCGTGTACGCGGCATATGACTAAAACAATTGCAGATGACTGAAATGAGACTAAAACTAAAATGGCATTTTAGTCAAAAGACTAACTAAAACTAAATCAAAATTCGATGCCAAAATTAACACTGGTAAAACATAACAGGATCAATTGAAAAAATATATAGGTAAGACTAAATAAACGTATTTTATTAATAAATATAAAAACAGTGTGTATTACTAATTACTGAACTGTGTAATTACTGATGGTTTTTGAGGAGGGGGTGTGTGAGTCTGGTATGGTATTATTTTGTACAGTCTTGCCCCGTTCCACCAATATACACCCCCCCCCCCCCTCTCCCCAACTCTAATAACCCTAACTCCAATGCCAAGCCTACAATGATCCTAACCCTTTGTTCTTTTAACAAAGCATTGTGTGCTGACATTTTTTTTTTTTTTATATATATAAACAAAGCCTAGGGTTATGATAGCATTAAGGTTGGGGTATCTCTGTTTCTGTATGTCTAATGAGGGGACATTTGGCATGATTAGTATAGTATAACCCCCCTCCCCCTAAAAAAAAAAAAACACTATACCCAACCTAATTTAGCCATTCCCAGTTATTCTAATTCATTTGGCCAAAATGGCAACAAATCACTAATATATAGAAAAAATTTGCAGGAACTTTGGTAAAGTAAAAACTCCCAATTTCACCAATTTCTAGAAGGGAGGATACTAAAGTTAATATAGTAAGGTTAATGCTTTGATATTGGTAATACCAAAGTTGTAATAAATGTTGCATTCTACAGTTTTTAAATATTGATTGACCATTATTTCCATTAGCACAGACAGATTTTCTAGCATCACAGCTTTAGTGACCGACTGTAGTCATTGGGATTGTATTCCGATCTAGATGACCAGATAGTCTCACTATGAGTAAGGGTACTTTAGCATTGTTTGACCAGAAACAAACTTGAGCATTCTCCCTTTCAGTGGGGCTTCGTCCGCACTGCAAGAGCTAACTGTTTGTTTAAGTCTAGGAGGCATAAAAAAATTTGATTTACTGGTCTCTGCACCATCTTCTTCCCCATGCCCCAGCAGTCTCCAATTCTAGCCCTGCATTGGATGCGAGGATGCTGAGGGACAGTTCAACTCTGGAGCAGAGAGGGAGCACCATCTGCAGGTGGAATGGAGGATCAAGTAAGTGCTTTTTGTAGCCGCTAGACGGAACAAGCTGTTAATCCTAGCAGTGTGGGTTTCAGGTTTCTGGGAGTTGGGCTTTAATGCATGTATACAAGAGAGAACATTCAGCCAGTCCAATAATTTATAGTCAGACTAGGGGATGTTTTTACATTTGTTAGCTACAATGTAAACTGTGATATTTGTAGGACAATCCTTCAAGTGGTTGTTAAGTCACTTACCCCCATTACTTGTATCTTCTCCGTTTTATGAAGATCTAAAGTACTGTGTGTGTTTTCCAAAATTATAATAATAAATACCTTTTCTCACATTGCCGGTCATGTGATTCCCTCCCTCTGCTCTCCTTCCCCGATCTAAGGAGAGCAGCGGGAGGGGCTGAGATTCAGCAGACGGAGGTCACGTGACCACAGAGCGGCACTGTGAAAGGGGGTATTTAGGACTATAATTTTAAAAAGGACACACTTTTTTTTTAGATCTTCATAAAACAGAGAGGTACAAGTAATGGGGGTATGTATTGTAGCAGAAATAGCAGCAGGGGGAGAGGGGAGGGGAAGGGAGGAGATCGGCTTTCACTACACAGACCGAGCTGACAAGCAATGAGGGAGGGGGAGAGGGAAAGACTATGGGCTGACAGAGGCACATAAACTAACCACTGTATAATGGATCAGCAGCCATAATTACTGTGATCAGTTCACATAGGGGGACACAGGAACAGGCCGGATCAACCAGGTATTTTAGAACATAGAAAGGGACAAATTACACTGCAACAGCACTATGCTGTTTTAGGGTTACAAACGCTTAAGCAACAGTATAGTGTACATTTGTAAAAAAAAAAAAAAAACAACAGTATAGTGTAGTATAATATACTATATAACATGATAGTAACAGTGTCTCCATGTGGGTGATTTGGCCTGAAATGCCACAATTCTTTTATCCGCAACATATGCTTCTCTGGAAGATGAAACGCTTTTTTTAAAGACAAGCAGATTTTATTTCTAAAAGGTTTCTATGCCCTGTTTGCTATATATAGCCTAATATCTACATTTTAATATCTTCTTTCATACTATTATACAGTTATTAAACAGTGACATGTATTTGTAAAAATCTACAAATCTACAAATATGAAACAATTGCATATCAACCAATGTAAAAATAAAGTGTTAAGTAGTGGCGCCAGAGAATTGTGAATTGTGAGAAAATGATAACAAATGAGTGAAGCTGCCCCTTTAAACGTGGATAGACCAGTGATGGCGAACCTTGGCACCCCAGATGTTTTGGAACTACATTTCCCATGATGCTCATGCACTCTGCAGTGTAGATGAGCATCATGGGAAATGTAGTTCCAAAACATCTGGGGTGCCAAGGATCACTGGGATAGACCAATCAAAAACTTTGGATAAATATAAAAGAAAAAGGTATGGCGCTATCTCATATTCAACCTTCATCTTTCAAACTTTGTGACAAATTCATTAACAACAAGCAAAAAATAACAAAAAAGTAAATTATTATATATGAAAATAATTCAATTAAAATTCCTTCATATATTTTCACAAAAAGGAAAAAAAGTGCGCATTGCTTCATATGTCTGCTTGTTTTCACTGGTACTAAACATATTTGCGCTATGGTTTTCTTATGCTTTTCCCGAGCTACATTGCTTGATTCTCCTTAAAGTTACAAGGATCGCTTCCATCCACGCTACCGACTAACAGAAATCCAATCTATTGGTAAGACTTTTATTCAAGATTCTGGTGAGCTTACATTTTTTATGCACAAATTGTGGTGGAGCACCATTTGAAGGTTCTGACTTGGTATCTTTTTTTCACGGTGATTGGATTTTCTTTGCTTTTTGTGAAAATATATGAAAGAATATTAATTGGATTATTTTCATATGTAATAATTACCTTTTTTAATATTTTTTGTTTGTTGTTTATGAATTTGTCAAAAAGGTTTAATATCAAATTGCATATCAACCCCTCTACTTCCCCCAAACAATCCCTTTCTCACACGCCTGTTGTGTTACAACCCATCCCCTTCCATCCTTTTAAAGTGATTGTAAAGTGATTGTAAAGGCTTGTTTTAAAAAACAAACAAAAAAAACAAACAAACATGTTATACTTACCTCCTCTGTGCAGTTGGTTTTGCACAGAACAGCCCGGGTCCTCCACTTCTGGGATTTCTCCCCTCCCTCTTTTCAGTGCCTCTCAGTCCCGACCTGGCCCCACCCCCTCTCTCCCCTGATTGGTTGACTGACTTTGATTGACAGCCATGGGAGCCAATGGCGCCACTGCTCTGTCTCAGCCAATCAGGAGGAGTGTCCTGGATGGCTGAGGGGATTGTGGACATAGCTGGAGAGAGAAGGGGCTCAGGTAGGTAATTAGGGGGTGCTGGGGGGGCTACAACATACAGAAGGTTTTTTTTATTTTAAAAGTTCCAGCCATTTAAAAGTCAGCAGCTACAGTGTAGTTGTTGACTTTTAATAATCAGACACCCCTGTCCCACGGTCCAGCGATGCAGGTGCAGGAAGCCTCACTCCTCTCCCCCTCCTCTCTGAGGCACTGGCATTCTAGCTGTGGGGGCCCAGCTGTGCCTTCACAGCCGGGCACGCACTGTGCATGCACGAGCCGCAATGCGGGCTGTGAACGGCTAGGCAGATTGCAGGGGGGAGAGGTGAACTTCCTTCCTGCGCCACAAAGCCAGGGGAGGAAGTGGGAGCTGGGTGCCCCCATAAAAACAGGGTACCTGATCCTCCCCCAAAAAAAAAGACATGCCAAATATGTCATGTCAGGGGGTCACCTGCACATAAAGCGGAAGTTCCATTTTTGGGTGGAACTCCACTTTAATGCATAAGATGAAAAACTTTCTGCCTTTATAACTCCTTTAAGGCTAGGTTCACACTTTAAGGCCCCTTTCCCACTTGTGCGACTTGTCCTGCGATTTGGGGCTGCAAAGTCGCATGACAAGTCGTACCCCATGACTTCCAATGAGTACCATTCTTATCTTCAAGTCGCACTGACTTCAAAGTAGTCCCTGTACTACTTTGGTCTGACTTTGATGCGAGTTGAGGTCCATAGACCTCAAGTTTACACAGGCATTCCCTGAAATCGGTGCAAAATGGCGTAAAAAACGTGGCCGCAAACTTGTGGTAAAATCGCTGCAAAATCACGCGACTTTCAAGATGTGGCAGTGTGAAAGAGGCCTTAGTGGGTGCTGGACTGCGTGTAATGGGACACTTTCTGGCTCCATGCACATTAGCTTAAAAAAACGCTCCTAGCAGCAGCTTTTGAGGGGTTTTTTTTCTCTGCTTCTAGCAGAAAATAGTGTTATCCTATGTGTCCATGCACACTATTTTAGTCTAGAATCATTTTTGAAGCTTCAGCTTCTAGGAGCATCGTAGGGAGCGATTTGCCAGCATAAAAAAAAAGCAGGCAGCTCCTATAAGTTCCTAAACAACCAATACTAAGCATGCTAAGCATCAGTTTCCAGGTTTTTTTTTTCTTCTCTTATCAGCGGGTGGCCGCCAGCGACTTTACAAACCAGTAAACGGCTGGTTATTAAGTAGCGGTCTGGCAAGCCGGACTCTGCATCCTTAACAACAAATGACTCATCAGCTGTCAGCAGGGTTCCCCGCTGACAGCTGAATGTAAACAAAAGAATTGCCAGAAATCAAAACTTGAGAAAAAGCTCATGTGCTTGGAGCCTCCCTCACCTGCATCAAAAATACGTGCTAATGAATGGGCTGCTGTGCCCGAACAAACATGGTTGCCAGGAAACCAGCATAGTGTGAACCTAGCCTAAATCTTTCTTTGTTCTCAAATATGTTACTTTGTGATGTCATGTAACTGAATTTAAATAAAGAAATTGTTAACACAATATTGTAAAAATGAAAAAGTTTTAGGCAAAATTCTACCAAATTGTTGTTAGTGAGTAGTTATATTCAGATATCCAGAATTCCGATATCGCATATCCAATCATTACTTGTAGATGTTTAGAAAAGTTTATTAACTTACTTCCGTCTTTTTGGTACTCAAGCAGGTAGCCATCAATGGGGAAAGTTCCTTCCTTCTCAGGAACTTTCCATCTCAAAGCAAGAGAGGTATCATCAACAGCATCCACTGAAAGATTTTCTGGGCTGCTGGGTGGATCTGAAACAAATAAAAACATTTTTGTAAACAAGCAGGTTCATTTTAACACACATTAAGTATTTGATGACTATGTGTACATGCATGTAGAACATACATAGAGAAAATAATTTATTATTGAAGTCTTTTTAGTATCATATTACTGTCAATCATATATTAACATATTGCATTAGGGAGACAAGAGGGTTGATTTACTAAAATTGGTGAGTGCGAAATCTGGTGCAGTTGTGCATGGTAGCCAATCAGCTTCTAACTTCAACCGGAGTTCCAGATGTTTTTAAGTTTATTAAAGCTTTATCAGCAGCTACAAAAAATGGAAAATTAAAAAAATAAAAAATAAATCATGTTTAATAGTTTGTTATAAAATTTTGCAAACAGGTAATTTTTCTGCTTCATTGATATGCGCTGATGAGGCGGCGCTGGTGGGCACTGATAGGCTTCACTGGTGGGCACAGATAAGTCGGTACTGATGGGGACAGATAAGATGGCACGGATGGGCACAGATGGGTGGCACGGATGGGCACTGATAGATGTCACTGATAGATGGCACTGATGGGCACTGATAGGTGGCACTGATAGGTGGCCCTGATGGGCACTGGTAGGGGACACTGATGGGCACTGGTAGGTGACACTGATGAGCACTGGTAGGTGACACTGATGAGCACTGGTAGGTGACACTGATGTGCAGCACTGTAAAGGCACATTGTGGGCACTGGCACTGTGGGCACTGACAGATGGCACTGTGGGCACTGACAGCTAAAGCTGGTGGGCACTGACAGGTGAAGCTGGTGGGCACTGGTAGGCGGCACTTGTATAGGGCACAGGTGGGCACCATGGACCTTGGGCACATTGCAGTGATCGGGACTGATGTCCCTCTCACTGCCGCCGGTGATTGGCTTTGATTACCGGCTCTGTTGTTATCACATGATCAGCTGTCATTGGCTGACAGCTGATCACATGGTAAGGGGTCGGGATCGACCCCTTACTCGGATCTGTGATCCCAGCGAGTCTCACAGACTCGCTGATCACAGAGCGCGCGGCACGTAGGCAGCTCGTAGCAGGCCGCTCGTGAACGGGACGACGTCAATAGATGTCGTCCTGGCAAGTTAGATACGCGCTGTAGCCGTCATTTGGCTATAGCGCAGATCTCAGGTGGTTAAAGTGATTGTAAAGTCAGAAGTTGTTTTAACTGAATGCATTCTATGCATTAGGATAAAAAGCCTTCTTTGTGCAGCAGCCCCCCTCAGCCCCTCTAATACTTAGCTGAGGTCCATCTAGAGCAATGTTACAGGAGTGTCTCCGCTGCCCGGGACTCCCCTCCTCATTGGCTGAGACAGCAGCGTGGCACCATTGGCTCCCGCTGCTGTCAGTCAAAGTCAGTCAGCCAATAAGGAGGGAAAGAGCTGGGGTCGGGCCGGGCTCCGTGTCTGGATGGACACAGCGAGCTGCGGCTTGGCTCAGGTGCCCCCTTGCTGTGGGGTCACTCAACAGGAGGGAGGGGCTGAAGAGGGACCCGAGAAGAGGAGGATCTGGGCTGCTCTGTGCAAATCCACTGCACAGGGCAGGTAAGTATAACATGTTTGTTATTTTTACCTAAAAATAAACTTTACAATTACTTTAAGCTTTGACAAAAAAAATTCTGGAAGTTGATTGGCTACTATTTAGAGCTGCACCAGATTCTGCACTCTCCAGTTTTAGTGAATCAACCCCAGGTTCTTGTACTCTTGTGGTACTGAAAGAAGCTACAATCATTATCATCTTCTTAAAATTGTTTGTTCATTGTGGGTGGTATATTGGAACAGTTGACTGGGCAGGCCAACCACAACATTCATTTTATTGTTGGGTCACGCAAGTTGCTGAAAGCTCATCCTGAGTAACTGCTTTATAATCCCTCCAGAATGTTCTTTCTCATCCATGGCCTCTTTCCATATTGACATTCCTGGAGTTTTTCAAATTATGGTCTTACAGGGGGAATCTTTAGTAGGCCCTGTACGCAGTGTGTATGGCAACGGTTTGCTTTTAGTAAAGGGGGCTGCACTTGCCATTTGCTGGCTTTAAAGTTACCTAAGCTTTGCTAATATCTGTCTTGATCACATCTAGCTGCACAGACTGGTAGTTATACATTAGGGACTACATCCCACATTCTTCATGTTTCATTTAGGGATTTGCTTCCTGAATTCATCACAACTGGCTGTGTTTAAAGCAGAGCTCCACCCAAAAGGGGAAGTTCAACTTTGTTGCCTCCTCCCTGGTACCTGGTTTTGACAGGTACCTGCTCCCACTTCCACCTGGATCACCTAGACAATCCCACCGGAAGTTCTTCTTTCCCCCTCCCTTTCTGCAGTCATCTGGAACGCATCACAGGTCCCAGGAGACTGCGGGACTATTCACAAGGTGCAGCGTGGCTCGATTTACTTTATTGCCAAAGTGCCAAAGGACGTAGACATGACATT
>CM053027.1:178568264-178693396 GCA_028564925.1 Lithobates sylvaticus | reverse complement strand
TGCTCTCCTGTCTCTCTTCCGGTACTAACGTGATGTTGGGGGCGATGGCGGCGGGGGGGGCTGCGGTGCTGGAGTTGGCGGGTGGCAGTGCCTGATGTACATTCAGAACATAAGACGCAGAGACATTTTCCCCCCATATTTTTGGGGGGAAAAAGTGCGTTATTTGCAAAATTTTATAATAAAAAATGAAAAAAGTATATTTTTTTCAAAATGTTCTCTCTTTTTTTACTTATATAGCAAAAAAGAAAAAAAAAAACACAATGATGATTAAATACCACCAAAAGAAAGCTCTATTTGTGTGAAAAAAAATTATGAAAATGTTGTTTTGGTACAGTGTTGCATTTCTGAGTAATTGTCATTCAAAGTGTGAGAGCGCTCAAAGATAAAAATTGGTCTGGGCAGGAAGCGGTATAAGCACCTTGTCCCCATGTTCATGGGGACAAGGGCCTATTATTTTATTTATTTATGGTACTTATATAGCGCCGTCAATTTACGTAGTGCTTTACATTGTACACATCAGTCCCTACCCTCAAGGAGCTTACAACCTAAGGTCCCTAACACACATTCATACATATACTAGGGCTATTTTTGACAGGATCCAATTAACCTACCAGCATTTCTTTAGAGTGTGGGAGGAAACCAGAGTACCCAGAGGATACCCACTCAGGCACAGGGAGAACATGCAAACTCCAGGCAGATGGTGTCGTGGTCAGGATTTGAACCAATGACCCTTTTTGCTGCTAGGTTAAAGGGCTAACCACTATATCACTGTGCCGCCACTCTTCTCGACAACTCTGGCCGGTGGTTGTCGGGGTCTGCAGGCAGGGGCTTATTGAAATCTTGATGCCCCCTTTAACAAGGGGGCCCCCAGATCCCGACCCCCCCTATGTGAATGAGTATCAGGCACATTTTACCTCTACCCATTCACCAAAAAGTGTCAAACGGTAAAAACCACAAGCGACAGTTTTTGATAATTCCTTTATTAAAAAAGAAAAAAAAAGTGTCCGCCATGTACATGCATCTTCAATTATGCCGCCCGACGGACCCGAAAAATATAAAAAATTTAAAAAGCTCCGCCTCGATGGGAGGCCTCCCAGGCGACTGCTGTCTCTTGTCTTTGACAGCTGTTATATATGCAAGGGCGGGACAACCCAGTGATGTAACAGAGTAACCCGCCCCCTTATGATGTCATGTGACGTCGGGAGGACGGGGGGACGGGAGTCATCCGGTGGCCCCACCCTTGCCTATATAAGAGCTGTTAAAGTGAAAAGACAGCATGGAGGCAGAGTTTTTTCCATTTTTCGGGTCTATCAGGTGGTGTGATTGATGGTGGATGTACATCACGGGACACTTTTTTTTTTTTTTTCATAAAGGATTTGTCTCTTGTGTTTTTTTTACTTTTTGGTGAATGGGCGAGGGTACAATGTACCCTATACCCATTCACATAGGGGGGGCCAGGATCTGGGGGCACCCTTGTTAAAGGGCATTTTTAGATTCCAATGAGCCCCACCCACCCGCAGAACCTGACAACCACCGACCAGGGTTGTCGGAAAGAGGTGCTTTGGGGTGCACCCCAAAGTACCCTCCTCATGTTGAGGGCATGTGGCCTGGTATGGTTCAGGAGGGGAGTGCTTGCTCGTCCCCCCCATTTTGACCTGCCAGGCTGCAGGCTCGGATAAGGGTCTGGTATGGATTTGGGGGGGACCCTACGCCAAATTTTTTTTTAAATTTTGGCGTGGAGTGTCTCTTAAAATCCACACCAGACCCAATTTTTCATCTATATTGCCAGGAGCCGGTGTCCTGCCGAAAAAGGTCCGCCGGCGGATAATGCCCCCCCTGTACTGTGCAGGCGCATTTCTTGCACAGTAAGAACCACAACGGAGCCGCCAAAAATAGCCGAAGATGAACAGCTGTGAGTCAGCTGTACACGGCGCCTGGGCAATGACCACAACATTGTGCCAGACGCTGCCGCACGCTCCCGATGCTCGTGCTTCTCTGCAAGGGGAGGGTGTATTACTGTTATAACATTGCAAAACCCGCCCTTCATTTGTTTAAACACGCCCTGCAAAAGACGTGTATTTTATTGCTAAAACCACCCCCAACTTATCAGCTCTGCCCATCAATTTAAAATTAGCCCTCTTCTGTAGCCATCCACCCCTTACACGGCATAACAGTAATACACCTGCCCCTTGCAGAGTTGCACGAGCATTGGGAGCATGCGGCAGCGTCTGGCACAATGTCGTCGTCATTGCGCAGGCGCCATGTACAGCTCACTCACACCTGTTCATCTTCGGCTATTTTCGAAGGCTCCGTTGTGGTTCATACTGCGCAAGCGCTGTGCCTGCGCAGTACAGGGGTGTCATTATTCGCTGGGTGGACCTTTCTCTGCAGAACAACGGCAATACATTACAGCTGCAAGCAAGTTTAAATTACATTTTTTCCTTTAGAAATGTCATTATTGGTGCGGCATGTTCTACACATTGCACATATGTGCCACTTTACATATTTGCCCTCCCCATGGACGATATTTAACGGAATATTTCATTTTTATTGTCACTTTAGGTATCGTTAAAATCACTGCTCCTGAAAAAATGTTCAGCCCATCCCTAGTCACTAACCGGTTAATTGAATTTTCTCTTCCATTTTAATAATTCAGGTTAAACTGAATTTTGACCAAATTGCTCATCACTAATTGTGTAGTAGATTAAATAACTTTTGGTTTATGAGGATACCACCATCCACCCAACTGTTTTTCTATTTTTCTTAGTCCTGGTTATAATTAGACATTATTAAAGGAAAATGTTTTTCTCTAGGCATGTCTTTTAAATGCTTTCAAGTAAACATTGCTGGAAAAATATTTCCTAATGACAAGCATACATCTATATACCAATCACATTATGTACTAATTAACCTTTTCATCTTGGAGACCTATACATTTCGAATGTCGGAGCAACTGCAGCCACAAAATCTGGCTTGCATTCCGAAAGCTGAGAGGTCTTACTAGTAACAGGCTTAATTAGTGGAACAGTTTATTAGTGCAGCAACCAGATTGCTCTAATTAGTTCAGTTGGGAGCAGTGGCGGCTGGTGCTCAAACATTTTTTAGGGGGGATGCAAACAAACTGAAAAAATACTGATCCCCCTCCCCCATAAATTGCAGCATCACCATGCCTATCAAATGCAGCCATTGTTCCCATCAAAGGCAGCCACTGTGCCCATCAAATGCAGCCACTGTGCCCATCAAATGCAGCCACTGTGCCCATCAGTTGCAGCCATTGTGTCCATCAAATGCAGCCACTTGTGCCCAGTATATGCAGCCACTTGTGCCCATCATATGCAGCCACAGTACCCATCATATGCAGCCACTTGTGCCCATCATATGCAGCCACTTGTGCCCAGTATATGCAGCCACTGTGCATATCAAATGCAGCCACTTGTGCCCATCATATGCAACCACTTGTGCCCATCATATGCAGCCACGTGTGCCCATTATATGCAGCCACGTGTGCCCATCATATGCAACCACGGTGCCCATCATATGCAGCCACTTGTGCCCCATCATATGCAGCCACTTGTGCCCATCATATGCAGCCACATGTGCCCATCATATGCAGCCACTGTGCATATCAATTGCAGCCACTTGTGCCCATCATATGCAGCCACTTGTGCCCATCATATGCAGCCACTTGTGCCCAGTATATGCAGCCACTTGTGCCTATCATATGCAGCCACTTGTGCCCAGTATATGCAGCCACGTGTGCCCATCATATACAGCCACGTGTGCAAATCATATGCAGCCATGTGTGCCCATCATATGCAGCCACTGTGCCCAGTATATGCAGCCACTGTGCATATCAAATGCAGGCACTTGTGCCCATCACATGCAGCCACTCGTGCCCATCATATGCAGCCACTTGTGCCCATCAAATGCAGCCACTTGTGCCCATCCTATGTAGCCACTTGTGCCCATCATATGCAGCCATTGTGCCCATCAAATGCAGTCACTATGCCCATCATATGCAGCCACTAATGTGCAGTTCAGTCCTTTGTGAGAGGCAGACATATTGGGGTAAGGTGATTTTCGTTTTACATACCAGCGTGCTGAATGCTGACTGAGTTTCATACTTACCTTACAGGCAGCTCCGCCCAGGCTGCGCGTTCCATGGAGCTGCAGACGTCAATTCCGGTGCCCATCATGTGCAGCCACTCGTGCCCATCCTATGCAGCAACTGTGCATATCAAATGCAGCCACTTGTGCCCATCACATGCAGCCACTTGTGCCCATCACATGCAGCCACTTGTACCCATCACATGTAGCCACTTGTGCCCATCATATGCAGCCACTTGTGCCCATCATATGCAGCCACATGTGCCCAGTATATGCAGCCACGTGTGCCCATCATATACAGCCACGTGTGCAAATCATATGCAGCCATGTGTGCCCATCATATGCAGCCACTGTGCCCAGTATATGCAGCCACTGTGCATATCAAATGCAGGCACTTGTGCCCTTCACATGCAGCCACTCGTGCCCATCATATGCAGCCACTTGTGCCCATCAAATGCAGCCACTTGTGCCCATCATATGTAGCCACTTGTGCCCATCATATGCAGCCATTGTGCCCATCAAATGCAGTCACTATGCCCATCATATGCAGCCACTAATGTGCAGTTCAGTCCTTTGTGAGAGGCAGACATATTGGGGTAAGGTGATTTTCGTTTTACATACCAGCGTGCTGAATGCTGACTGAGTTTCATACTTACCTTACAGGCAGCTCCGCCCAGGCTGCGCGTTCCATGGAGCTGCAGACGTCAATTCCGGTGCCCATCATGTGCAGCCACTCGTGCCCATCATATGCAGCAACTGTGCATATCAAATGCAGCCACTTGTGCCCATCACATGCAGCCACTTGTGCCCATCACATGCAGCCACTTGTGCCCATCACATGCAGCCACTTGTACCCATCACATGTAGCCACTTGTGCCCATCATATGCAGCCACTTGTGCCCATCATATGCAGCCACATGTGCCCATCATATGCAGCCACATGTGCCCATCATATGCAGCCACTTGTGCCCATCATATGCAGCCAATTGTGCCCATCATATGCAGCCACGTGTGCCCATCATATGCAGCCACGTGTGCCCATCATATGCAGCCACTGTGCCCCATCATATGCAGCCACTTGTGCCCATCATGTGCAGCCACTTGAGCCCAGTATATGCAGCCACTGTGCATATCAAATGCAGCCACTTGTGCCCATCATATGCAGCCACTTGTGCCCAGTATATGCAGCCACTTGTGCCCATCATATGCAGCCACTGTGCCCATTATATGCAGCCACTTGTGCCCGTCATATGCAGCCACTTGTACCCAGTATATGCAGCCACTGTGCATATCAAATGCAGCCACTTGTGCCCATCATATGCAGCCACTTGTGCCCATCATATGCAGCCACTTGTGCCCATCATATGCAGCCACTTCTGCCCAGTATATGCAGACACTTCTGCCCATCATATGCAGCCACTTGTGCCCCATCATATGCAGCCACTTGTGCCCATCATATGCAGCCATTTGTGCCCCATCATATGCAGCCACTTGTGCCCCATCATATGTAGCCACTTGTGCCCCATCATATGCAGCCACTTGTGCCCGTCATATGCAGCCACTTGTGGCCATCATATGTAGCCACTTGTGCCCATCATATGCAGCCACTTGTGCCCGTCATATGCAGCCACTTGTGCCCATCATATGTAGCCACTTGTGCCCATCATATGCAGCCATTGTGCCCATCAAATGCAGTCACTATGCCCATCATATGCAGCCACTAATGTGCAGTTCAGTCCTTTGTGAGAGGCAGACATATTGGGGTAAGGTGATTTTCGTTTTACATACCAGCGTGCTGAATGCTGACTGAGTTTCATACTTACCTTACAGGCAGCTTCGCTCATGCCGCGCGTTCCATGGAGCTGCAGATGCCATTTCCGTTTTACCACTAGCATACGGAAAACGGAAGTAACCAGTTAACTAGAAGAACAAACTCCCGCCCATAGTAATACTACGTGCGGATGTTGTCCGGCGCTTTGGAATGTGCCACAAAGCAGGTCAAAACCCTGCAAATAAAGCGCCTGTGCAATCTTGTGATTGCATTGACGTGGCTCTCCCCATAGTGCACTGTGTCCAGCACCCGAACACAGTGCACTTAAAGAACATTTTTTTCAATTTTTTTTTTTAAAGGGGCCTTTTAAAAAAAAAAATTGTAAATGCTGGGTGGCGGTGGGGGGACGCCACTGAATTCCA
The DNA here is from genome assembly GCA_028564925.1 of Lithobates sylvaticus. Lineage (NCBI taxonomy): Eukaryota > Metazoa > Chordata > Amphibia > Anura > Ranidae > Lithobates > Lithobates sylvaticus. Next base: position 178,687,096 of record CM053027.1, on the reverse strand, counting down.
CAAACTGTCACCTGATTGTGGTTTTCTCAATCACAGTGAAATCCCTTCTTTCTGAGATAGGTAGTGGCAACCAAGCGAGTCATCTTCCTCCAGATGGTGGACGGGGCTAACAGGACTGTGATTGGCTTTAGCAGTGGCCTATGACAGTCCTCCTCCTACTGGAAACAGGGACCGCCCCCCCCAGCAAAACTGCACCCAATCTCTTCCCGATCACAAAAGCTGACGATCACAGCTACAGCAAAGTTGGAGAACCAAACAATGTTTCCCATCTTTTACAATGTGTGGGGAAAAAGTGCCTCCCCCTCAGCGCAGGTGCGGTGTGGGGAATTCTGAAATTGGAATGCATTAGTGTCTCACTGACACTTCCCTGCGTTGCTCTGTTGATGGGGAGGGAGTCGAGTGCCGGCAAAAGAGGCTTCGAGTGGCCCTTAGCGGCACCAGTGCCGGGGGTTGCCTACCCCTGTTCTATACATTCTAAAGTCAAAAAGAAGTCAAAAATGTATTTTCTCATAGATAGTGATAGTTGTATACCAATTAGTATTATGAAGTATAAAACAGCGCTGGCAGCCTATATCAAACAATACACATCCTAATAAATGGTGTCTTATACATCAATAAATTTGTGACATAAAGAACAACAAATTCTGAAAGGCGCTTGGTGCTTTTGTAAAAAGTGCAAGGTGCTTCAAAACTTTGAACGAATGAGGTGCCTCCCCCATCGGTGACCCCACTCACCAGAAATATTATATCCTTAGCTTCACAGTCTGGGATCAAAAATGCAGTGATCTAATGATCTAGGGATATGTAGGATGTTTCCTCTTCCAAGACGATATTTTTATGACAGGAAGGATGTACCACACTCCATAAACAGAAAAAAAGAGAAAGAACTCATAGTGAAATACTGGTTAACAAGATTTGCCAAGCGCATTAAATGCACAACTTACAGGATATTTGGCAAAGACAGGCATCAGTAAAAAACATCCGCGTTCGCCGCTATATGGTGTGCGTTCCATGAAGGTGGAAATTGCGTCACTGGTTAGCAGGACCCGGAAGTACGTTGACGCGTTTAGCCCCTCCTCCAGGACATCATCAAAGGACATCCAATTAGTATTAATGTAGATACAATGCTATGTACACTACAAACTAAAATAATATTTCTAAAACAATTTTTGGTAACGCTTTTATTCAAATTTAAATACATGAAATTTAAAAAATAAGCATTTAAATGCAATACTAAAAAATTAATAAACATGTTTTTATATAAATATAAAGTTTGTATATAAATAAAAAAAATATTGTAAACATGTTAAAAGAAAACTAAGTCAGGAGATCTTAGTTTAGATCTACCAACATTTATGTAGTGCAAGGGCCTACCTGATTAAATATAAATGATTGGATAGATAGGTGGCCCTAAAGCCAGGTATACACTACAGTTTTTTTCCGTACAAACCAGCGGGTTGCACGAAAAAAACCTGACAACTCCGGTCGGAGTCGCTCTACTAACCATGCGAGGTTGGTCCAGCAATTTCCCCTGCTGAGCTGTTGTGTTCTGACAGGGGGAAGGTTCCCCCACTAGAACACTCTGATCAGCTCTCTCTGCCATTTACTGAGAGCGCTGATTGGGAATCGGACGGCTGCTGGCATACACATGGCCGAATGTCTGACTTTTATTTTTTTTAACCAGCCATTGTCTCCCGACATTCGGCCTATGTGTACGGGGCTTAGCCTGGGTTCACACTATAGCGAATTCGCAGCGGGGCAAAATACTGCGAATTTTCAGGACATTTGAAAACCCATTGTTTTCAATGGGGAACGTTCACACATGTCCGGTGCATGCGCAATGCTAATTGACGAAAACACGCAACCGTCTTTGGTGCGTTGCGGGATGGATCAGGTGCGAATTCTGGCCCATTATCTTCTATGGGCACGCATCTTATTCGCATCTGGCTTGCGTCCTGAACAGAAATTCCAACACCTCCCCTTTTTCCTGGTTCTGTGTTTTGAAATCCGGAATGGAACCAGCATGTCCAAAAGAGGACGAAAAGCATCATCAAGGGAGAAAGAAGCAGTGGATTGTGAGGAGTTGATCAGACTTGTGAGGGACAAACCCATGATTTATGACACCCGGCATCCTAAATATAAGGACAACGTTGCCAAAAAACGTGCATGGCAGGACATTGGCAGAGACCTCTTGCCAGAGTGGAACAGGTGCTCTTCCCAAGTTCAGGCTGACAAATGTAAGTTTTTTTATTACCTTTTACTACCTGTATATGCTGTCCTGTATTTTTTAGATGGTGTACATTAATTTAATTCATTCGATTTTAACAAACAGCATGTGGCCACCCCCAAATCTGTACCAGGCCACATGCTGTAAACATTGTGCACATAACAGGTTTATCTAGGGATGGTTGAGTCCCTAAATAAATGCATATTCTTATAATTTCTAAGGTCAGTAATATGACATACACCACAAATGTGAGATAAAAAAGTTTTATTTTTCATAGCCAAAATTACATACAACATTTTTCATACAGCACACTTAGCATTATATTATCATGCATTTACATCCAGCAAAAAAATAATTATTTTTTTTTAGTCAATAGAATTCATCTGCCAAGGCACCTCCCCAGCTGGTGACCAAAAAAAAATCTTAAATTCTTCTCTAATAAGTGTACCAGTAGTGCTGCCCCTAGGAATATTGCAATGTGCTGGCTCCATGTTATGGGTCAGGGAATCTTCAAAAAGAAACCCATCTCTTTCACGCACCTAGTTGTGCAGGGCACAGGCGGCTTTAATTGCACTGATCGCATGATCAATACTCAGGTTAATAGAGGTATGCAGGAATCTCCACTTATTGAAAAGAATTCCAAATGTACATTCTACTACTCGTCGTGCCCTAGTCAGCCTATAATTAAACACTCTTTTTTCAGTTGTCAGAGAGCGACTTGAATAAGGCCTGATCATGTTCTGGGACAGTGCGAAAGCTTCATCTCCGACAAATACATGTGGGAGGAGAGGCTCTGTAGTCCCTGGCAGGGCAGAATTATTGGGCAAGTCTAGTGTATTGTCACGCAGCATGCGGCCAAATGAGGAATGTGAGAATACACTAGAATCTGAGCTGCTGCCATAAGAACCTACATCAACATAAATAAATGTATAATTTGCGTCTGCCACTGCCATTAATACCAACGAAAAATATTTTTTATAATTAAAAAATTGTCTCCCACTAGCTGGAGGCTTGAGGATGCGTACATGTTTGCCATCAATGGCTCCTAGACAGTTGGGGAAGTTGCATCTCTCCCAGAATAGGTCCGCTATCATCAGCCATTCTTCTTGTTTTGGGTTTCTTTATAACAATATCCTTCAGTTCTTCCCATATGACGAGGCAGGTAGCATGAACAATGCCACTAATCGTTGATTTTCCAACCTTGAATTCATAGTGCAAACTTCCAAAGGAATTCCCTGTTGCTAAGTACCTAAAATGACAAAAAAACAAACAAATCATTATGTTGTTCTTTATTTTTCAGTGCGCTACTTACAGACAAGATGGTGTAGCATACGTGATGCTTACAGAAAATACATGAGGCACCTCAGAGAAACAAGGAGTGGCTCGGGGCAGCGCCTAGGGTACCCTATATGTATGCCAGGGATTTTCTACAACCCATTGTGGAGATGAGGGAGTAAGTTTTCATTTACATCATCTATGTAACGCACAATCTGGTAATCATCAATATGCCAAGTTAATTTTTAAAATTTTTACAATATAAAACAGGACAGAATCTAGTTGGGAGGAGCAAGAAGTTTTGGAGGAAGAACAAGAACAACAAACAGAGTATCAGCAAAGAGGTACTCACCGAGGCCAAGATGCAGAGAGCGGTGGCTGTTGCGACTCGGCGCACACCACCCCTGGAGGTGATACAGGGAGTGGGTAGCACCAAGAGGCACAAGCCTCCAGCGGGACACCTGACTTGTGTGGAGGTCTGGAAGATGGCTCATGCAGGATGGACCGGACCAGAAGGTAAGTAGCAGGCAGGTCGGTAAAACAGGTGAGGAAAGTCCAGAAACAGGCCGAGGGTCAAGCACAGGTAATCAGTCCGGGAGCCAGCAAGGCTAAGTGCTGAAGGCAGAAGGGAATCCAGAAGCAGGCTGAGGGTCAAACACAGGTAATCAGTCCAGGAGCCAGCAAGGCTAAGTGCTGAAGGCAGAAGGTAATCCAGAAGCAGGCTGAGGGTCAAACACAGGTGAGAGCAGGAAGTCCGTAAAACAAGCCAGGGGGTCAGGTCAGGAGAGATTCAGCGTAGTCTTCAAACGATCCGGGTCACAACAGGACATGGCAAACAGGAACAGGAAATGGTAAACAGGAACAGGAAGCAGAGGAACACAGGTGAGCTGAGACAAACCAGCAACTTGTCTGTCTGCCAAGGGTCCTTTTATAGGCTGGTCAGGGGATTCACGTTATGCGTGCACTTGTGCGCATGCGTGCACGCCGCTGAGTAGGTCCGCGAATGTGTGTGAGCTGGAGTGCCGATCCATGGTGAATTTGTGTGCGCCTGTGCGCAGGGAGATGGTAAGATTGATCCAAGTTACTTCCCTGATAGTGCCCCCCCCCCCGAGGGGCGGCCTCTGGACGCCCAAGCTGGCCATCAACTCCGGATGTTCCCGGTGAAAAGCTCTAATCAATCTTGGAGCATGAAAGTTACCGGACGGTTCCCAGGAGTTGTCTTCCGATGGGTACCCTTTCCATTTTACCAGGTACTGAAGTTGTCTGCCCATCTTCCTGCAGCTAAGTATGGCTTCCACTTCGAATTCGTCCTCCCCATCGATTACAACTGGAGGCGGGGGAGGCTCCTCTCTCCCGGGAAATGGACTCGGGACTACTGGTTTTAAGAGAGATACGTGAAAAACCGGATGTATTCGGTACGATTTGGGCAAGTCTAGCTCGAAGGCCACAGGATTCACCATTCTCTTGATTGTGAATGGACCTATGAACCGAGGACCTAACTTACGTGAAGGGCAGGGTAATTTGAGGTGAGTAGAGGCTAGCCAAACCTTCTCGCCAATTACAAAAGCTGGATTCTCCTTTCTTCCCTTGTCATAGTGCTTCCTGTAGTCGTCTTGAGCTCTTTGCATGGTTTCTTGAATTTTTTGAAAATTTGATTGGATAGAGACTATCCGATCCTGAACAGCAGGGACTGAAGTTTCAGGGATGGTGTTGGGGAGGAAGGAGGGATGGAATCCAAAATTCGTCCAAAACGGTGTTTGGTGAGTAGCTGTGTGCACCGAATTGTTGTATGCAAACTCTGCATAAGACAGGAGGGAAGACCAGTCATCCTGGGAGCCGGAACAGAAACAGCGGAGATACTGTTGTAGAGATTGATTTGTCCTCTCTGTCTGACCGTTGCTCTGAGGGTGGTATGCGGATGAGAGACAGACCTTGATTTCCAGGGCTTTGCAGAGTTCTCTCCAGAATTTAGAGGTAAACTGAGTGCCCCTATCTGAGACGATACTGTTAGGTACTCCGTGGAGTCTGACTATTTCCTTAATAAAGGTGTTGGCAGTGTCCAAGGCAGATGGAGTACCAATCATAGGCACGAAGTGGGCCATTTTCGAGAGACGGTCAACCACGACCAGGATGGTGGTGAACCCTTCTGTCATGAGGGCTCCATCCGTGGCCGGCGACCTGATGATCCTGCCAGTAATCGGCGCCTCAGCATCCCTGGTTCCCGTTCTCGGCTGCCATTGCGCATGCGCGAGCGCGCGCGTGCACGCGCGCGCCCGCAGACGAGGGCGAGCGTGCGCGGACGGGTGCGCGCCTCCATTGGCGCCAATGAGGCTATTTAAACCCTCCTGTGACTGACGGTCCCCGCTGTCTGCTCTACAACGTTCTGTGTTTGAAACCTGATCTGAAGTCTGTTTACCTGTATCTGACCCGGCTATCCTTGACCATCCGCTCTGTCCCTGTGTATCGACCTTGGCTTGTCTTTGACCATCCTCTTGTCTGCTCCATCTGTACCGTGCTGCCAGCCTGATATCTGACCCGGCCTGCCTGACCATTCCAGAGCCAGCTTACCTGTTGCACCAGTCTGCATACAGATACAAGTCTGCCTGTTGTTCCAGTCTGCACACAGATACAAGTCTGCCTGTTGTTCCAGTCTGCACACAGATACAAGTCTGCCTGTTGTTCCAGTCTGCATACAGATCCAGCTTACCTGTTGTACCAGTCTGCATACAGATACAAGTCTACCTGTTGTTCCAGTCTGCATACAGATCCAAGTCTGCCTGTTGTTCCAGTCTGCATACAGATCCAGCTTACCTGTTGTTCCAGTCTGCATACAGATCCAAGTCTGCCTGTTGTTCCAGTCTGCACACAGATCCAGCTTACCTGTTGTTCCAGTCTGCATACAGATCCAAGTCTGCCTGTTTTTCCAGTCTGCACACAGATCCAGCTTACCTGTTGTTCCAGTCTGCATACAGATCCAAGTCTGCCTGTTGTTCCAGTCTGCCTACAGCTACCTACTTACCTCATCCGCTGAGCTTATCCAGGAAGCTCTTGTACCGGTCTGACCATTCCTGCCAGGCACCTGTGCCCCTCCTGACTCCTGGTCCTACTGTCCCATCATCAGGGGACCGGCGAGCGGGAGCCGCAAGGGAGGCCCTTCTCTGCTAATCAGACTCACCACCACCAGGGAGCGTGACACCTTCTGAGGGTGGCAGGTCAACAATAAAGTCCATGGAGACGTCTGCCCATGGCCGTTCAGGGATAGGTAAGGGTCTCAGTAATCCCCAAGGTTTGGCTTTAAATCCTTTGTTGCGTCGGCACGGAACACATGAGGAGACAAATTTCTGACAGTCTCGCCTCCAGCCAGGCCACCAGAAGGAACGAGAAATTAATTCTTCCAAGGAAGACACTAATGCCTCGTACACACGTACGGACTTTTCCCCGGCGGACCTAAGTCCAGCGGACAATCCGCTGGACTTTCCAGCTGGGTCCGCTGGACTAAAAAGCGAACGGACTTGACCACACACGATCACGCAAAAAGTCCGGCGGTTCACGCGATGACGTACAGCACGTACGACGGGACTAGAAAAAGGAAGCTCGAGATCCCAAACGACACCCTTTGGGCACCGTCAGCTGATCTCGTGTGTATCGCGTGTTAGTTGACGTTTGGTTAGAGACGATTCGCGCTTCTCAGACTTCTGCTTAATTCGCTCGCTTCTGCCGTTCAGTTTGTGCTTGTGAGGTTTGTATCTGGCTTTCAGTGCGTGTGGATCAGTTCCTACCTGTTCTCAGGCCGTTCTGGTCCGCTCGTTCCTGTTTTTCAGGTCGTTCTTCATAGGCCTTGCTGTTCTTCAGTGCGTTCGGTTAAGTTGTTTGTTTGATCAGCCGACCGTTTTGAAGCCATGGAGTGTGGACGTACTCGGGAACGAGTTCGTGCTGTGCAGGGGCTCGGTGTTGCGGTTAACACCTTGGCCCGAGCCCAGTCCATGAACAGGGTGAGGAGGAGTTCATGGACCAAGAATTGGTTGCGCCAGCGTGACCAATTCTCGCATATGCCTTTGCTCCGTGAGATCCGTGAGAATAATCCTGATGATTTCAGGAATTATCTCCGGATGACGGACCCCATTTTTCACCGTCTGTTGGCTTCGCTGTCCCCTTATATTACCAGGCAGAATACCTGCATGCGGCAAGCCATCAGTGCGGAGCAGAGGCTAGTCGCCACGTTGCGTTACTTGGCGACGGGGAGAAGCTTGCAGGACCTCAAGTTCACGACAGGCATCTCCCCCCAGGCTCTGGGGCTCATTATTCCAGAGACCTGTTCTGCCATTATCCACGTCCTGCAGGAGGAATACATTAAGGTAAGTCTTCTCTTTTAAAATTACCTATGTCTTGTATGTTTGCTAATGTAGTGCATCAATGTCATCATTAGCTAATTACCATGATAGGACTATTCTATGAATGTCCCCTATTCCTGTATTTTTTTTAATTTTTGTTTTTTGTCTAGTATTTTATGGTTGACTTATCGAAATAGCTTGAAGAATGTATTATTTAGTGGGTCACATGCATATTTCCTTGCACCAACCTCCCCAGCATGGAATCTTGGCCCCCTAAACACCCCTAGCCTAGTCACTTTCTTTGGTTAAAAATGTATATTACCAGCTCCATTGTACTGCTTCACTCACCCCCCCTTTCACCCCCCTTGCCCCTCACCCCTTTCACCCCCCTTGCCCCTCACCCCTTTCACCCCCCTTCACCCTCACCCCTTTCACCCCCCTTGACCCTCATTTTTAAATTGATTGCATGTGGTTTGGGTCAGCTTGTAATTAACCCCCCCCCCCACACACACCCCTTTAATTAATTGCATGTGGTTTGGGTCAGCTTGTAATTAACCCCCCCCCCCCCCACACACACCCCTTTAATTAATTGCATGTGGTTTGGGTCAGCTTGTAATTAACCCCCCCCCCCCCCCACACACACACCCCTTTAACCCCCCCCCCCCACACACACCCTCTTTAATTAATTGCATGTGGTTTGGGTCAGCTTGTAATTAACCCCCCCCCCCCACACACACCCTCTTTAATTAATTGCATGTGGTTTGGGTCAGCTTGTAATTAACCCCCCCCCCCCCCACACATTTAATTAATTGCATGTGGTTTGGGTCAGCTTGTAATTAACCCCCCCCCCCACACACACCCCTTTAATTAATTGCATGTGGTTTGGGTCAGCTTGTAATTAACCCCCCCACCCCACACACACACCCCTTTAATTAATTGCATGTGGTTTGGGTCAGCTTGTAATTAACCCAGCCCCCCCCACACACACACACCCTCTTTAATTAATTGCATGTGGTTTGGGTCAGCTTGTAATTAACCCCCCCCCCCCCCACACACACCCTCTTTAATTAATTGCATGTGGTTTGGGTCAGCTTGTAATTAACCCCCCCCCCCCACACACCCCTTTAATTAATTGCATGTGTATTGTGTGACCTTACAATTAATTACTCCCCACCCACATCCCCATTATTATCTTCTCTGGGCCATCAGAGGGGTCATCAATCAGAGATTTGTCCCTTATCCTTAATCTTTTGGCTTTATTTCAAGGACTTACAAAATAAATACATATGTTGTTCCAAATTGTTTGTTAATTTGTTGCATTTAGTTTGGTGTTTTGCCTGGTTTTTAATTCGAATTGTATCTTTCTGTTTGACTTCACAGTGTCCTTCCACGCCACAGGAATGGCAGACTGTGGCTTCCCAGTTTGCTGCCCGTTGGGACTTTCCCAACTGCGGAGGGGCGATTGACGGCAAACATGTGCGAATTGTGCCCCCACCCCATTCGGGGTCTTACTATTGGAATTATAAGGGGTTCCATAGTATAGTGTTGATGGCGGTGGTGTCGGCACAATATGACTTTCTTTATGTGGATGTGGGGAAAAACGGCCGGATGTCGGATGGAGGAGTCTTCAACCACACGGAGTTCGGCCATCGTCTCCAGACTGGTGGCCTGGAGCTGCCACCAGATGAAGATAATGTGGAGGGACTCCCGTTCGTTTTCATTGCCGACGAGGCGTTCGGTCTGGGTGACCACCTGATGAGGCCATTTCCACAAAGATCCCTCACCCCTGAGAGGAGGATTTTTAATTTTCGGTTGGCCAGAGCAAGAAGGGTTGTGGAAAATGCCTTTGGTATTATGGCCAACCGTTTCAGATTGCTGCTTACATCCATACATCTGGCAGAGTACAAACTGAATACTATTATTCTTGCATGCTGTGTAATGCACAATTATTTACGCAAACATTCTGGAAGCTACTCATTACCAATCGGGCCTGAGGCCGGAGTGGAAGGCGACATGACAGGGCTGGATAATCGCCGTCTTGGTTTGGCCCCACAATCAGCCCAGCAAGTGCGGGACCGTTATTTAAATTATTTTAATGGTAGGGGGGCCATTGCAATGGCAGCAGACCCTTAAAACATCTTTTTTTTTTGAAAGAATAAATACAGTTATTTATGTTTGAAAGATTGGTTTCTTCGTATTGTTTTGCTTTTAATTTTGCCTGTTTTATATGTTGTCCTAGTGCACTTCTTAATAGTGGCAAACTTGGTTTGCGTTTAGTAAATAAGCCCCTTTGTCAATGAACCACAACATGTTTTGGTCAAACTGGTAGTATTTAAAAAGAAGAAGCCACACATTGTTTAATTTGTGCAAACTTTTTTTTTTTTTTATTATAGTGCACATCCAAACTTTTTTTTTTTTTTTTTTTTTTTTTTTTTTTTTTCCTCTCTTTTTTTTCAGGTCTTTTTTGGTAATATGTTTTTTTTTTTTTTTTTTTTTTTAACAACATATTTTTTTTTATTTTTTTAAAAAAAATATTTTTTTGGTCTTTTTCTCACAACCTTTTTTTTTTTTTTGGTGTTTTTTTTTTTTAACAAACATAAAAACATGCTTTAAAATAGTAAAAATTTTTGGGTTAGCATTTGAAAATCTTTACACAATGTAAAAGTAGGGAACTTACAAAGTTCAACAGGTAACCCATGTACAGTAGAAGCCAAATTTAGAATATGCACACAAATTGAACAGGAAAATGGGTAATGTCAACAAGTGCTATGTTCCATCATGGGGAATCAATGGACGTGTTTTGTGTGTGAAACCCCTTCCCTCTCACCTACTAGCATTAGGGGTTGCAAACACAAAATGCGTCCATTGAGATCCCCTGATGGCACATAGCACATGTTGACACACCATGTGCATATAAAAAATTTGGCCTCTACAAAATAAAAACAATAGCGGATCAAAAGGGGAATGAAGGACATGATTGATGTTAGGAAATGGAAAAGGGGTCTTTAGATTCTCCCCAAAACATCAATCATGTCCTTCATTCCCTGCTGCATGGTGGCCATCTCCTTCTGCATGTTTTCCAGCTGCAGATTCCAGGCCATTATCTGGCCAATAAGCCTGTGGGCACTGTCTGTGGAAAATGGCTCCGCAGCTTGTCCTTCCACAACCAGATCAGCATCACCTAAAAGTTGGGTAGAGAAAACACAAGAAAAAAAGTGTCAAAAACATGCAGACCTTAATTTAGTAGCTCAATCTGTGTTCTGACACACTCACTTGGTGGGGTGCAGATTTGATCCACTTCAAGGACTTCTTCCTCCACGCTTGGGCTAACTGCCCAATTAGTCTGCTGAGGCCGGGAGGTCCTGGTAGGTTCGGATTGACGTCTCAGTCTTTTGCCCCCTATGGTAATGGAACACAAAGGTACAGTTTTAATCACACTGATATTTGAGTGCCGAAATATGATTATTAAACATTGTTTAAAAGTGTTGTCAAATTATTAGCAGTTTGTAGGAAGATCCTACTTGAATACAGAATTGAAATCTCTATCTAATGAAACTCCAATACTTAAACCGCCCTTCAACCCTAAAGTTGAACTTCCGCTCATTGGATCCCTGCACCCCTGTGGTGTCTTATTTGGAACCTTTTAGGGGGGAGGGGTTGCAGATACCTGTGTAAGGCAGGTATTTGCACACACATCCGGCCATAGACTCCCACAGAAGTATACGCCACATCCCGTCCCACCGTGCTGTCTGCTGGGACACACAGGGGTCCCCGAGCTAGCGTGGACCAGTCCTATTGCATTGCGCAACTGGCGCATGCCCAATAGTGACCCGGGAAGTGAAGCCGCAAAGATTAATTTCATGATTACAATATCAAAGATTGTAGCTGCAGCATCCAAGGGACAGGTGAGTGTACTTCTTCTTAGAAAAGTCACCACCTACAGTATTTCTAGATGATGAGCATTTTGTTTTAATTTGGAGCTTGACACCCTGCTTAACAGATTTATCCCCCCCCCCCCAAAACAGCTTCTGGAGTCCCTGTGTAAGTTACCCATAAAACCCTTACTACAGCAGTAATAGTATAGATAGTGACAATAATAAACAACCTTACAACTCCAACAACCCAAAGCCAGGTAAACTGAGTAAAAACTTTATCAAGACAAACGAACTTTCATCAAGTCTTCGCAAGTTTCACGTACGAATGGTAATAACATCTGCGCAAGTTTCACGTACGAATGCTAATAACATCTGCGCAAGTTTCACGTACGAATGCTAATAACATCTGCGCAAGTTTCAACAAACTAATAAATCTGCGCAAGTTTCACAGTCTGCGCAAGTTTCACGTACGAATGCTAATAACATCTGCGCAAGTTTCACGTACGAATGGTAATAACATCTGCGCAAGTTTCACGTACGAGTGCTAATAACATCTGCGCAAGTTTCACGTACGAATGCTAATAACATCTGCGCAAGTTTCACGTACGAATGCTAAGAACATCTGCGCAAGTTTCACGTACGAATGCTAATAACATCTGCGCAAGTTTCACGTACGAATGCTAATAACATCTGCGCAAGTTTCACGTACGAATGCTAATAACATCTGCGCAAGATTAGACATATCAAGTATAACCATAGTAGACATATCAAGTATAACCATAGTAGCGCACGTGCTTGACTTACTTTTTTTGATGGCTTTTCGAATTCTCCTGTACTGATCGTGCTCCCTGGATTTGATGTCGGACCATCGCTTGCGCAGTTGATCCTTGCCCCTTCGTACGCCGAATTTATGCTCCAGGGTGCTGACGACTGTAGTGAGAATCTTGTCCTTGCGCAAGTTGGGGCGAGGGTACGGGCCATTTTCCCCGTCGTAATCTTCCCTTTGGAGGATGTCCACCATCTCCACCATCTCTTCAAAGGCCATATTGGTGGCCTTATATCTGCTGCTGGATGCAGATGTGTTCGCTTCTGGGCTTTCCTCCGCGCTACTGGCTGAGAATGTGTCCGCCATCTTCATGAATTTATTCACCCACAATGCAACGAGGGGAAGCGGGGCGGGGAATACTCGTCAGGAGGAACGTCATGGGCGGGCGACGCGGAGGACGCAGGCGGACTTCGACGCGTGCGCAGTGTATATAAGGCTGTTTGAGGGCCCCACGTGTTCCCGAACGGAAGTAGCGAGCGCTCTGTACGAAGGTAAGTGTTTTCTAGGATGCATTACTGTGGTTTATTGGGTTTTGGGCCTGCATTTTTTAAGGATATGTGTGTGTTGCTGCCTGTGTGTGGGTGTGTTGCTGCCTGTGTGTAGGGGTTGCTGCCTGTGTGGGTGTGTTGCTGCCTGTGTGTAGGGGTTGCTGCCTGTGTGGGTGTGTTGCTGCCTGTGTGTAGGGGTTGCTGCCTGTGTGGGTGTGTTGCTGCCTGTGTGTGGGTGTGTTGTGTAATGTTTGGTTAGAAAAACTGGATGTGCGTTTTTAGTAACATTTGTGTTTTTGGTCTTTTGTATTGCCATTACTAACAAAACAGAAACAAACATGTCAGCAGCCCAGTTCAATCCATTCAAGGACCAGCAGTTCATGTCAGAATTCATTGCGCTGTACCGTAAAAATACCAACCTGTGGCAGCTCAAGAACCCTTTATATGGAAATAGGGATGTCCGGAAGGCAACACTGGGGCCACTTGTGGATTTTGTGAAGACTCAAGTCCCCAACGCAGACATCAAGTATGTTGAAGCCAGAATTTCAAGTTTAAGGCACATGTACAAGCGGGAGCGCAAGAAGATTGAGGAATCAGTCAGATCAGGAGCAGCAGCAGAGAAGGTTTATGTACCGAAGCTGTGGTACTACAACCAACTGGCTTTTATAGGTGACCAGATGGAACCCAGGCAATCACTGTCCACTCTTCCCTCCACCCTTCCCTCCACTCTTCCCTCCACTCTTCCCTCCACCCCAGCTGAGGCTTCCACGGAAGGAGAAGACCCCTCCACCTTGGAGCAGGCTGATGCGCCCAGCTGGAGCCAGGTATATATTTAGTAGCCTAAATAGTGATTGTGTGAATATTAATGATGTAAACGTTAAAATGTGAAACAATTAACACCCTGAACTCAGAATTGTGAAAAAAAACTGCCAAAAATTGCGCACACTTCGAAAAAGTGTTGGTGCTACATATCGATACATATATAGTGTATACATACATCCAGTAGTGTCAAAAAATGCCTTATACAACATTGGTGATCTGCTTGGAAAATGCAGGGGTCCAAATGATAGCCTTTTGGATCTTTTTTAAAATTTATCTGCTCGTTCATAAGTTTACAATTGGATGATTGAGGAGGCCATAAACCAAAAAACAGGTGTTTGATTTTTGTTTTTATTTGCACACAGGATGAGCTGACCCAGGATGATGCCGGGACAAGTGGTATGGAGGAGGAGGACATGACCAGCGAGAGCCAGGAGGTGGCTGGGCCCAGCACGAGCCAGACTGACAGCCAGACTGTATTAAGAAGTCTACCTCCACCCCTGCCCTTACCCCCAAGAAGGCCCAGGAGGATGACCATTGTTGAGGAGGAATCACTCAAACTTATTCGGCAGGCGAGTGAGATTCTCCAAAGACCCCCCATTCCAGAAGAGGCCTATGCCACCTACTTGGCCAGCAGGTTGCTGGAAATGGAGAAGGGCCAACGGCACCTGTGCGAGGGCCTCATTTTTGAAGCTATTAAGGGGGGTTTGAGGGGTCAATTAAGAGAATCCACCCGCCTGACACATGAAGGCCCGACAGCAACTTCTCCTCCTCCTCCTCCTCCTCCTCTTCCTTCTTCTCCTCCTCCTCCTCCTCCTCCTACCACAAGTCAGCCTCCAAGGAAGCGTGCAGGGAAGACTGCAGGGAAGAGTGCAGGGCAGCGTGGTGGGAAGAGTCGGAAGTGATTGCCTGGCTTCAGTCTGGTCTCACAGAAGACACAGGCTGTTGTAGTGCCACAGCTTGGGGACATAGATGTCATCTGCTGCTGTTCCTGGTCTGTCTGATTCCTGGTCAATCTTCTTGTGCTCCCTATATTGGATCAAATCTGCCCAAGCTTAATTTTTGGCTTCACAAACTTGATGTCTGCCGTTGGGGCAAAAAGTCTTCTCAAAATCGCAAAGTGGCTCCAGTGTTGCCTTCCTATTTTGTTTTGCCTTGTTTGTTTAAACCACAATAAATGGTAATTTAATTTCCAGAAAATAATGATATACGTGCTTGTTATTCAAAAACATAGTTTCTTTAGGAGTAGGCAGGTACATGTCTAAATTATAGGGAGGGCATTTCCAAAACGCACATTCATTTGACAATACAAGTGTAAAGTGCAACTTCAATGGAACTGCAAGTGCAGTCGCTGGAAAGGTGAGGGTTAAGATCTGAATTAAGGGCAAGCTCTGCTGACTCCACAATTGTATCATGTGTAATAACAAATCCTTTTGATAACCAACAAATAATAAAATATATCTAAATAGAGATATATGTACATATATATATATATATATATATATATATATATATATATATATATATATATATATATATATATATATACACGTATATATATATATATATATCTATATATATAAATATATATATATGTATATATAGATATATATATTTTTTTGTATATTGAGATATATAGATATATTTTTAATTTGGTGATTTGGATATATATATATATATATATATCTATATCTATATCTATATCTATATCTATATATATATATATATATATATATATATATATAGATATATATATATATATATATATATATATACAAATATATAACTTCACTAAAGAATGCTGAAGAAAAAACGTTCGGGAGTACTCTGCGTGAATATACAAGCAGCAAGGCAAAATCATTCTTCAAGTACGATACATACAAATTCCGCTGTCAGAAAAAAACAAAAAAAGATCAGCAGCGTGACGATTGTGCGAGCTTCAAAACGAAGGCTAGTTTTACCAGACCGAGCGAGTCCGTGACATACTTGCTACTGAGCATGCGTCCTTTTTGGTACGCCGGACCATACTACACACGGCGGGATTGTCCGCCGGACTGCCAAGTCCAGCGGATAATTTTAAAACAAAACTTAAAACTTTAGTCCGCCGTACTTTGGCCAAAAAAAGTCCGCCGGCGCCCACACACGAGGGGATTATCCGCTGGACTTCAGTCCAGCGGATAATCCCGCGGGATTGTCCCTTCGTGTGTACGCGGCATAAGAGCAGTCTTCTTGAATTCGCATTTCTCTGCCTTAAGGTATAGTCTATGTTTCCTAAGAATGGTAAGGACCTTTCTTACATGGTCTCGGTGTAGTTCGATGGTGGCAGAGAAAATGAGAATGTCGTCCAAGTAGACGACTACAAAGTCGTCAAGGTAGTCTCTGAAAATATCATTCACCAGGTGTTGAAAGGTGGCGGGGTAGTCTCTGAAAATATCATTCACCAGGTGTTGAAAGGTGGCTGGGGCGTTCCACAGGCCGAAGGGCATCACTAAATACTCAAAGTGCCCAAACCTGGACCGGAAGGCTGTTTTCCATTCATCATTGGCACGAATCCGGACAAGGTTATAGGCACCTCGCAGGTCAAGTTTGGAAAAGATCTTGGCAGTCCGGAAGCGCTGAAATAGTTCTGGGATGAGCGGGAGCGGGTATCGGTTTTTGATAGTTATCTTATTGAGTTCTCTATAATCAATGCAGGGTCATTTTTTTTCCCAACAAAGAAAATACCCGCCCCGGCTGGAGATGAAGAGGGGCGAATGAAGCCTTTTTCCAGGTTTTCATCGATATAGGCTTTGAGAGCCTTTAGTTCAGTCTCGGATAGAGGGAATATGTGCCCGAAAGGAATTTCAGACCCTGGTAACAGTTCAATGGGGCAGTCGTAGGACCGGTGAGGTGGTAAACAATCTGCCTTTTTCTTATCAAAAACATCCTTAAACTCAAGATATGCTGGAGGGATATGCTGAAGATTGTCGGATGCAGGAATGACTGCCATACAAGAAGCTGGAACTGGAGGGAAACAGTGTTGAGAGCAGTAGACAGATGTAAAGGAGACCTTCTTCTTGCCCCAGCTAACTTAAGGGTCATGGGCCTGCAACCAAGGAAGCCCTAAAATAATAGGGAACATGGGAGAAGAAATTAAATCAAAGCGTAGGAATTCCTGGTGGCCTGAGTCCGTGGTGGTGAGAATCGGTTGGGTCTCCTGTGTCACTGGTCCGGAGCGAGGTAAAGACCCATCAGCCAAGTGAAGAAGATTTTGTTTTTTGTCATGGAGAGGGATGTGAAGCCTTTGAGCCACAGAGATGTCCAGGAAACAACTGCATGCTCCAGAGTCAATTACGGACGGTAGTTGAATCCTCTCTTCCGCCAGCTGCAGAGAAACAGAAAGAGTAACATAAGACTGGGCAAGACCGGTGGCTTGATAGTTCATAACAACTTGTAGAGGTGGCTTACAAGGTCTCACTGGGCAGTTGCGGAGGTAATGGCCAACCCCTCCGCAGTATAGACATAGGTTGGCCTGCCGTCTTCGTTGCCTCTCATCAGGGGAGAGACGAGGGCGAACAAGTCCTAGCTGCATGGGTTCCTCTTCCGAGGCCTAGGGGCTGGAAGGGACCGGAATTGGAGGGTAAGGATTGGTTGACTTGGGGAGCATCCAGCTGGGCTGAGGGGTCTGAAGGCGCTCAGAGCGCCGCTCTTGCATGCGTCTGTCCAGCTTGGTGACAATTGAATCAGGTCCTCCAAAGAAGCGGGGGTCTCAACCCTAGCCAATTCATCCTTCAAAGTTTCAGAAAGGCCTTGTCGGTATTGGTACCTGAGGGCAGCCTCATTCCAGCCGGTGTCAGCTGACCATTTGTGGAATTCGACGGTATAGTCCTCCACTGGTCTCTTTCCTTGTGTCAAGACGTGCAGGGTGGCTTCAGCTGTAGCAGAACGTTGTGGATCATTGTATAACTGACCCATGGAGTTAAAGAAGGTTTCCACAGAGTTCAGGAGGGGACTTCTTTGTTCCATGAGGCTATGTGCCCATGCCTGGGGTTCGTCGGACAGTAGGGAGATGATGAATCCGACTTTCACTATTTCAGAAGAAAAAGTCCTTGGTTGCAGGGCCAGATATAAGGAGCAGGCGTTTTTAAATGCCCTGAAATTTTTCCGGTCGCCCGAAAATCGCTCGGGTGTAGGTACTCTCGGTTCAGGACCTGCCATCATCATGGCGGGCGGTGAATGGGCCTGAGGTAAGGAGGCCCCGCTGGTAGGCGCTGGTGCTGTGTCAACTGGTGCGGGTGTTCCGGCTAGTTGCTGAAGACGGCTGTCAACTTGGGTGTACCCTTCCTGCAATTTCTACACAGCTTCTGCGAGGGCTGTAACTTGCTGGCACAAAATCTCCAAAGGTGAACCCGCTCTGTTGGCCTCTGACATTGCTGGTTTGTACTATCAGCAAAGAGGTACTCACCGAGGCCAAGATGCAGAGAGCGGTGGCTGTTGCGACTCGCCGCACACCACCCCTGGAGGTGATACAGGGAGTGGGTTGCACCAAGAGGCACAAGCCTCCAGCGGGACACCTGACTTGTGTGAAGGTCTGGAATATGGCTCATGCAGGATGGACCGGACCAGAAGGTAAGTAGCAGGCAGGTCTGTAAAACAGGTGAGGAAAGTCCAGAAACAGGCCGAGGGTCAAGCACAGGTAATCAGTCCGGGAGCCAGCAAGGCTAAGTGCTGAAGGGAATCCAGAAGCAGGCTGAGGGTCAAACACAGGTAATCAGTCCAGGAGCCAGCAAGGCTAAGTGCTGAAGGCAGAAGGTAATCCAGAGGCAGGCTGAGGGTCAAACACAGGTGAGAGCAGGAAGTCCGTAAAACAAGCCAGGGGTCAGGTCAGGAGAGATTCAGCGTAGTCTTCAAACAATCCGGGTCACAACAGGAGATGGCAAACAGGAACAGGAAATGGTAAACAGGAACAGGAAGCAGAGGAACACAGGTGAGCTGAGACAAACCAGCAACTTGTCTGTCTGCCAAGGCTCCTTTTATAGGCTGGTCAGGGGATTCACGTTATGCGTGCACGCCGCTGAGTAGGTCCGCGAATGTGTGTGCGCTGGAGTGCCGATCCATGGTGAATTTGTGTGCGCCTGCGCGCAGGGAGATGGTAAGATTGATCCAAGTTACTTCCCTGATACAGAGGAGGCTGTTCCTGGGCCATCCTCTGCTCCTGCACAAATTGATCAGCCTGGCAAAGTGCCACGGAGGCGCCCAGCACTATCCCAACCAGACCTAAGTGAGCGCTTATTAGACATGTTAAAAAACATGACCGGAAAGGTGGATGCATTTTTATGTCCCGATACAATCCTGGCGCTCAGTTTTGTACCACTAATTAAAAAGATACCCCCAGAGCGGTACTATGAAATGCGAAAAACTATAGAAAAAATGCTGCACTCCTTCTCCCAGCCACAGGAGGAAGCTGCATTTAAATACCCAAATGTGCCCCAACCAAGACCTCCCCATCACTACCCAAGATACCCGCACTAACCTGAGCAGCAACACCATCCTTACCCCTATAATCCACCATCATATCCCTCAAGTTATGACAGACCAATCTCCAGATATGAAGGGCCACACAGTAACCTTCCCTATCCCATCCCATCCCCACTTCCTTCAATTAGGGCCCCCCCCCCCCCCAAACTCAGGGTATGTATGGGCAAAGTCAACATGGGGAGGCTAGGCATGCTCCCCACACTGCCAGTGATGACCCAGCTTCCGCAACTCAATACTCCTATGAGGCCCCTTTCCAAAAAAACATATCAGAATCTGTGATGTGGTCTGTTCATGGTTAAGGACCTACATGACACATTTTGATAAAAAAAGGGAAGAGGCCTACTTGACAGGCAAGTTTTTTGTTTTTAAGTTATTGCAGAGTTAATTTATGTTTTATACATGGGTAAAGTTTCTATTTTTATCATATTTTATGATACGTGAATAAATAATTATTCCTACATTTTTTGTGTGGTCATATTTTGAAAAATACCCAGGTTAAAAAACATAAAAAATACAAAAAACATGGTCAATCGAACGCATGACAAATGACATGAGTGATGATAATTACCGTAATGTGATCAATAATCTTTCAGCAGGCTGGATACTTGTTCTGAAGCTCGTGTTCTGACGCTGCAAGCAATTCGTCAAAACCGAGTAAAAAATAAAAATAAAAACATAAATACATGTGTGAAAAACATTGGGGCATACTGTAAAAAAAAAAAGTAAGGTAAGTGGTTAAGGACATTATTTTGGGTAACAAGGCAGGCATATTTAGTTCCAATCTAATTATGGCTAAATAAGTGACAGGAACAAAAAAAAAGGCATATGGGTCCTCATTTCAACAAAGAAGAAGCCACTGGCCTTTTAAATTATCAGTAACCATTGTCTGAGCCAAAAATGCTAAACAAAGCTGCGTGGCAACACCAACACCCACAAAGCAACTTGTCACTAGCAATTTTGGGCCAAGGTATTTGGGGGGTAAAACATCCAAAAAAAATGGAAATATGACCTGGCTTACACCAGGAGGGGGGTGCAAGGTGAGGATAATTTAGTGCCCTCAAGGTTGCATGCTGAAATAATGTACAGTTGGTATTTTGGGGGGGGGGGGGGGGGGGGGGGGACAAGGCTTATAAATTACAATAATCTTAACATAACATAATCACACATAGGTTAGACTGGATGGACTTGTGTCTTGCAAATATAAAACACACTATACATCTATGGCTACAAATTAAGTATGGTTTGGCAGAAACAGTACTCGCCTACTAATTGACATGCGGGTGAAATTGAAAAATTTCCCTTCATGCCCACGGAGGTGCCCATACAATATCATGAACTGGCCTCTTTCTTCTCGATTTGCAATAATGGGATGAATCCAGTATCTTCTTCTTCTCTGCATCCTTCTATGATTTTCTTCTTCCAGCAAGATTGCTGCTGTGGCAGCAACACAGGTACAGACTGCTGGACAACCAGAAAGTGTAGACTGAGCTACCAGGTTTTATAAGCAGCCGCACAATCAGCCAAAAACGTGGTCAGCACAAAATTAGCAACTCAAATTAGGCAGGAAGGGTTACTAATGAATTTGCAGCGGCTTCGCACCGAAAACGCGTACAATCCGCAGAACAGCCGGCATTTTCACTGCACAGTCACGCAGGGCCCTGAATTCGCACCGCACTAGTCTGAACCCAGGCTTAAGGCTAACTAGAAGTTAACAATTGTTTATTCATAATTTAAAGCCCCCCCCCCCCTTCAGCCCCCTCCCACACAATAACATTAACATAACTTTTTCCTGCAGTCTTAAAGCAAAACTCTGGGGAAAAAAGAATCGACACATGCAGTGGGGATGTGCCTGCACTGCATGGGGATAACTATTGCACAACATAACTGAACCAGAACTTGCAGCAGACTTGCAGAATGTTTGCAAAGAAAGTTGATCTGGAGTCATGCAATGCGGACTTGCTGCAAATATGCAACAAACTTGTGAAGCCTGGCAAGTCTAGCAATAGCTTAGCAAGTCATTTTCAAACTTGCAGCACAATGGCTTGCTATCTGGGTTTCTATTTTTTAAAATGATCGAAGTTCAGCTTTAAATAGAAAAGTATTATTAAAAAAAACGTCTATCACAAGGTCAACTGCAGATAATTGTAATGTAACAGCATTTGTGACATCTGAGCTAGCTGTTTCTTACATGTGGCAGCTAAAGTAGCAAATTGTTAAGGTATATCAGGGGCCTTCAAAATGTTTATCACAAATGCCCCGTACACACGGTCGGAAATTCCGACGGAAAATGTCCGATCGGACCATGTTGTCGGAAAATCCACCCATGTGTGGGCTCCATCGGACTTTTTCCGTAGAAAATTTGAGATCCTGCTCTCAAATTTTTCGACAACAAAATCCGATCTGACTTTTTCCAATAGTGTGTAAAGAATTCTGACGGACAAAGTGCCACGCATGCTCAGATCAAATTACGAGACCAAAGCTATTGGCTAATAGCCTCTACGTAGTTACGTCGTACACAACGAACGTCACCACGTTCAGAATGATCGGATTTTCCGACAACTTTGTCCGACCGTGTGTATGCAACACCAGTGTCGGACAAAATCCGTCTGAACAAATCAGACGGATTTTGTGGTCGGAATTTCCGACCATGTGTACGGGGCAAAAGGGCCAGTTCACTATACCTAGGGCTCAGACCCTTTGGTGCCTGCTCACCACAATCACTTGTAAACACAGAAGTCTGGTTTCTGTGTTTTCAAGTGACAGCTCTGCAATTTGTATGTAATGCAATCCTGATATTTAATGCCCCTTTAAGACCTTCTTACTGTTTGTGAAATTTGAATGACCACGCTCACTATTTGATGTGATTTGGAGGATGTGTGTAGGGGGAGGGGTTTTGTGGGGTCGTGGTTAAGTTCCAGCACCTATTGTTTGAGAAAAAAAGCCCTGACTATACCGGTAAATGTTTGGGGGCTAGACTGTGCGCAGTAGAAAAAAATGCCCTGGTGTCAGGTCAGTAGTAGTAAAAAAAATTCTCCAACATTGATTGTTGATGGTCAGTGGAAGAAAAAAAACTGTAATTTCTGTGGTGCGTGTGAGTAAATAAATGCATCAGGTATTGATGTTTAGTAGAAATGTGAACAGCCCCTTCACCCCAGCAGTAGTGTTTAGTGGGAGTAATTACAGAACCCTCCATCCTGGGCAGTGGTGTTAGTGGGGGTTATTATTACAGACGCTTAATGAAATCTACTTAATGGGAACAGTACCTAAATAGTATGAAATCACATTCATTACATTAAATCACAACTATTGCAGTAAGTCTAAAGCCTCGTACACACGATCAAACTTTAAACAAACTTTTCTGTGGATTTCTGTCCAAAGGGCATTGGCCGTGAACTTGTATTGCATACACACAGCAGAACTTTTTCAGCCAACTTTCACCAAATCAGTGTTTTTTCTGCTCTTTACCGCCACCCTTTGGTCAACTTCTGTATTGTTGTCTGATCTTTTGCATTGGTTCTGAGCTTGCGTGTTTGTACTTTGGACCTAAGTTCGATGGTTTTCTATACACACGATCGGACCATCCAGTGGTCTGCAGGAATGAGCATGTTCGTCTACAGGGATGCCCAGCATGTACTCGTTCACACTGGCTCATCACTCGTCATCACTTACACTTGTAGTATCTGTTCTCAGTGCATCTTAAAGGGTGTCTACAATGGGAGATATTTAGATAACAGAATGAAGCGTAGACAAAGACATGAAGGAAATTTATGCAATTAAGATCTCTAGAACAGTTCTAAGGTATTTATAGGAACTATGAAACAATTGAGAATTTAAACTTTAATTAAATTACACTTTAACCACTTAAGCCCCGGACCATTTGGCTGGCCAAAGACCAGAGGACTTTTTACAATTTGGCACTAAGCTACTTTAACTGGTAATTGCGCGATCATGCAATGTTGTACCCAAACGAAATTTGCGTCCTTTTTTCCCCACAAATTGAGCTTTCTTTTGATGGCATTTGATTTGCCTCTGCAATTTTTATTTTTTGCGCTATAATTGGAAAAAGACCGAAAATTGTGAAAAATTTTCTACTATTTTCTACTTTTTTTATAAGAAAAATCCCATTTTAGTCATACATTTAGGCCAAAATGTATTCAGCCACATGTCTTTGGTAAAAAAAAATTCAATAAGCGTATATTTATTGGTTTGCGCAAAAGTTATAGCGTCTACAAACGCTAGGGTACATTTTCTGGAATTTACGCAGCTTTTAGTTTATGACTGCCTATCTATTTTCTTGAGGTGCTAAAATGGCAGGGCAGTTCACCCCCCCCCCCCAAATGACCCCATTTTGGCAAGTAGACACCCCCAGGAAATTGCTGAGAGGAATGTTGAGCCCATTGAGTATTTTTTTTTTGTCCCAAGTGATTGAATAATGACAAAAAAAAAGTTTACAAAAAGTTGTCACTAAATTATATATTGCTCACACATGCCCATAAAATGCCAAGATAGCACAAACCTCCCCCCCCAATTGACCCCATTTCGCAAAGTAGACACCCCAAGCTATTTGCTGAGAGGCATGGTCAGAGGCGTAACTAGAACCTTCAGGGCCCCGGTGCCAGAAACCATAAGGGGCCCCCCTGACCCCCGGGGTGACCCAGCCCCATATTTCAAGGGCCCATGTGTCACCCCTGTACACCTGGATAGGAAGAGCGGCGGTGACGGCATATAGAGGACCCGATCCCCTCCATTTTCTTCCTGCAGCCATAACTTCAGGAGGAAAATGTATTGTAAAATGTAGTGTATGGTATTGGTTCCTCTATATGCCGCCCACTACCCCTCCTATACAGGTGTACAGGGGTGACACATGGGCCCCCTGAAGCATGGGGCTGGGATGAGTAGTAGTGAGCGGTGGTGGCAGTGACGGGGGAATGGGATGGCATAAGTGGTGGCAGTGGTGGGGGGTTGGATGGGATGAGTGGCAGCAGTGGCGGGGGGATGGGATCAGTTTTGGCTGTGAGGGGGGCTAGATCACTGGCAGTGGTGAGGGTGAGGGGGGTGGGATCAGTGGTGGTGGGATCGGTGGCAGCGGCAGTGGTGGTGAGGGTGGTGGGATCAGTGGTGGGGGTTGGTGGGATCAGTGGCGGTGATAGGATCAGTGGTGGGGGTTGGTGGGATTAGTGGCGGTGATGGGATCAGTGGCGGTGATGGTGGTGTGGGGGGGTGGGAGCAGTGGCAGTGGTGGTGCTATCCTCCCCCACCACCACCTCTGCCTCATACTGATCCCATCCCCCCACCACAGATCTCATCCCTATCCCATGGGGGGATAAGGATAAGATCTGTGATAGTGATGGGGGTCAGTAAGAGGCAGAGGTTGGGATCAGTTGCACTGACTATTTTGTCACTTACTTTGTCAGTCGCGCCATACCTCCAGGGATGCTCCTGTGTTATGGGATCTCCTGCAGAGGGGAGAGCTGCATTGGTGTCAGCCGGTCAGCTGACTTTCCCTTCCAGCGTCTGCCCCTGGACACCGGAGGACAGGCCCCTGGACACCGGAGGACGTGAGGACGGGCCCCTGGACATCGGAGGACGTGACGGCGGGCCCCGGGACAGCGAAGGACGTGAGTGTGGGCCCCTGGCGGGGGAGAACGTGCAGGCGGGTCCCCGGCGGGGGAGAACATGCGGGCGGGCCCCTGACGGGGAGAACGTGCGGGCGGGCCAGTGGGCCCCCCCACAGTGACGGAACTTCAGTACCCAGTCGCAAGTGCGACTGATGCGACCCTGGTAGTTCCGCCACTGGGCATGGTAAGTATTTTGCAGCTCTCATTTGTTTTTGAAAATGAAGAAAGAAAAGAACATTTTTATTTTTTTTATTTTTTCAATTTTCAAAACTTTGTGACAAAAAGCGAGATCTGCAAAATACTCACCATACCTCTCAGCAAATATTTTGGGGTATGACCCCCAAATGGGGTCATTTGGGGGGGGGGGGTTTGCGCCACCTGGGCAATCCATGGCCTCCGAAACTGTGATAGGCAGTGGGGAGGGAAATCAAAAATGTACACCCTTAGAAAGCCTGAAGGCGGTGCTTGGTTTTCGGGGTCCCGTACGCAGCTAGGCTCTCAAAAAGTATCACACGTGGTATCCCCGTACTCAGGAGAAACAGCAGAATGTATTTTGGGGTGTAATTTCGCATATCCACATATGCCCATGGCATGTTTGAGAAATATATCATTTAGTGACCTCTTTGCGCAAAAAAAAAAAAGAAAAAAAAAGAAAATTGTCCTTTTCCCGCTACGTGGCAAAATATTAAATATTCCATGGACACGACATGCCTCTCAGAAATAGCTTGGGGTGTCTACTTTCCAAAATGGGGTCATTTGGGGGGGGGGGGTTTAACTGTCCTGGCATTTTATGCACAACATTTAGAAGCTTATGTCACACATTACCCAGTCTTCTAACAACTTGAAGACAAAGCCCTTTCTGTGACTTTTTGTTTACATGAAAAAAAAAAAAAAAAATTATTTGCAAGAAAATTACTTTTTTAATTTAATTTCTAAAAGCTTTTAAACGCCTTTACAGATTACTGCCCTCGATCTGACCTTCACGGTGATACCTCACATGCATGGTGCAATTGCTGTTTACATATGACGCCAGACCGACAATTGCGTTCGCCTTAGCGTGAGAGCACATTGGGAAGGGTGCTTTTTTTTATTTTTACTATTTATTTTGCTTTTTTATTTTATTTTATTTTTTTTAAAACTGTTTCTTTCATTTATATTTTTTTTTATTGTTATCTTAGGGAATATTAATATCCCTTATGATAGCAATAGGTAGTGACAGGTACTCTTTTTGAAAAAATTGGGGTCTAGACCCTAGATCTAGACCCTAGATCTCTCCTCTGCCCTCAAAGCATCTGACCAGACCAAGATCGGTGTGATAAAATGCTTTCCCAATTTCCCAATGGTGCTGTTTATATCCGGCGAAATCATGAAATGCTCGTAGCTTCTGGTTTCTCAGGTCATAGAGTTGATTGGAGCCATTCTGGTCTCTGTTCAGCTCTATGGTCAGCTGGCGGAACCACCGGCTGCATTCTCAGGTTCCCTGTTGGGACAGGAGAACCAGAGAAAACCATGGAAGATGCTGGGGGGGGGGGGGGCATTCCCTCCCACTGCTTGTGAAAGCAGTCTAGAGGCTAATTAGCTGATAGGATTGCTTTTACATGAAAGCCGATTGGCTTGCTGAAAAGAATGATACCAAGATGATACCTAAACTCGCAGGCATCATTCTGGTATAACCACTCAAAGTCCAGCAACATACCAGTACGTTGCTGGTCCTTGTTGGGCATATATTGATCGGTGGGTATGCCCACCATTAGAATACCTCCCTCCATCCACCTACTTCTAATGGTGGGCATACATGCACCATTTTGTTTTTAACTGTGGTGGTGAAATCACCTCACGGCTTTATGTATAGTGGGAGCAAACGCTGTTGCTGTCAAGATAAATAAATCCGCGCTGCAGCCGAATGGCATACCTGCTAAGCAAATGATGGTTAACAATAAAACAAAGTAACATTACAGTATAACAGTAAGACTTACCATACCTGCAAAGCAAATACAAAAAAAAACATAGTAAAAAATACATTTTTTTTTTAACGCAACCTGTGCCTAATATATATATATATGCCGAAGCATAGGGGCATCCGCCCCAAAAGTTAGGAGCAAATCGCTCCCAACCCCTGCTACCCCCATGCTTCGGCATATATGCTCTTTTTTTTAACTGTGGTGGTGAAATCACCTCCGACAGCGCTGGAGTCATGGCTTTATGTATCGTGGTAGCAAATGCTGTTGCTGTCAAGATAAATAAATCTGCGCTGTAGCTGAATGGCGTACCTAAAAAAAAAAAAATGGTTAACAATAAAACAGTAAAGTAAACAGTAAAGTACAAAAAAATTACATACCTGAGCTTATACATCTTGACCCCATATCTGGCACGCTTGCTTGGAAGATACTGTTTGAATGACAAGCGGCCAGAAAACTTAATCAGGGACTCATCAAAGCAGACAACTTGATGGGGAGTAAACAAGTCTGCAAAACATTGGTGAAGTGGTTTACGAGGGGAATTTTGTAGAGCCGATCGTATCCAGGGTCTCCACGAGGACAACAGAGTTCATTGTTGTTGAAGTGCATGAACCGCAAGATCTGCTCGTATCGTGCCCCCTGGCCATGGAAGCATAGAACAAGGGCATATGGTAAATTGGGTCAGTGGACCAATATGACTGCAATGTACTCATTTTAACTATGCCCATGTCAAGGGATAGGCCCAGAAAGGTCTTAAATTCGGAAACCGTAATTGGTTTCCAATCTACAGCGTGTGCCCTGATACTATAAAAAACTAACTAACCAGCGTCAGCGTCACCCGTAACAGTTATACGGTGATCACTGGTGAAAGGGTTAACTCGGGGGCAATCAGGGGGTTAAAACGTTTACTAAGTAGTATATGGGGGTACCTGACACTATACAAAGCTGTCGTGAACCTAAATACTTACCTGGCTAACTAGCGTCACCTATGACACTAATACGGCGATCAGAAAAAAGATTGCTTAGTGACACTGGCGACAGGGGGGGATCAAGGGGTTAAACCTTTGTTAGGGGGGTACCCTAGACCTAAAGGGGCCTACCACTAACTCCCCTACCACTTATAACAGTCACAAATGACACCAATGCAGTAATCAGTAAAAAAAAAAAAAAAAACTGCTATTGGTGTAACTGTGTCAGGGGGTGCAGGGGTGATTGGGGGGGTGATTTGTGTGCCTGCGTGTTCTACTGTATGTGTAGTGTTGGTGCACTTACTTGATGTCTTCTCTCCTTGCACACCGGACCGAAAATACCGACACGAGGAGAGATGACATCACTTCCTCTGCTTCTGTTTACATTACAGAAGCAGAGGAAGCATTTCATTCGCCAGGAGCGATCGCGAGGGGTTTGCCATGAATCAGTGGCCTCCCCCTCAGCACGGATCGCTCCTGAAGCGATTCCGACTGCCGCAGGCCCCCTGCCCACTGGGAGGCAGGGACTTACAGGTATGCCCATATGCCTGCCCGTGCCATTTTGCCGATGAACATTGGCATGGGCCGGTCGGCAAGTGGTTAAAGAGGAAATAAACCCTGATGGGTTTTACTTCCTCTTTTGTTCCTTGCAAACCCTGCAAAGTAAAAGCATTATGGGCTAGTATTCATCGTATTCTAGAAACAAATGGAGAGGCGCCTCTGGGTGCAATCGTTTTTAAAAGGATAACAATTTATTAATAGGTCAATGGTAAAACTCACATTTTTATGAAAAAATCAGGCATGGTATGCAAGTAGGGTAGCGATATCTCCGGTGCTGTGCTGTGTCATTCTGTGTTCTGGTTAACTTCCGTATAGATGATAATGCCGGCTCAGGAAGGCGGCCTCAGAACGAGGCTTGAGAAGCAGAAGACAGCTGGCTCAGGGGGATGCCGTCATCGGTGTAGGACGCGTTTCTCGAGCATGCGCACTTGGATCTTCTTACAAGTCACGCTCTTTTCTCAACTAGGCTAGACCGCTTCCCTACTTGCATACAATGCCTGATTTTTTCACGAAAATTTGAGTTTTACCATTGAGCTAATAATAAATTGTTATCCTTTTAAAAACGATTGCACCCAGAGGCGCCTCTCCATTTGTTTCTTTCACAGTTCCTGAACTCGGTTTCAGTTTTACCTTGAAGGCTGCCCTGTATGCTTACCCCAGGATCCATTCATATATTTCGCCTCCCACATGGACTGAGCTTTTTAATCTATGGACTTGAAACCTGTGTATATATTGTATATACTAAGTACATAATTCAATTGGAAGAACTTATCGAGATATTTTAACATATGCGCCTATACTCGTTGTCATGTTCATTGTATTCTAGCCCATTATGTGCCTGCAAACTAATCCTGCACCGTCCCCGCTGGAGGCGGCATCCATCTTCGCCCCTCTGTGTGACTGTCTGGAGACGTGTGACGTCACTCCCGCGCATTCGGGCCGGAGTCACCAGCTATGGCACTTACTGGGGAACAAACGTCACTGAGGGCTGTTTCACCACAGCGCATGCGCCGATGACATCATCGGCACACTACAAGGTAAATATCTTCTTAACGCTGCACGTTTAGGAGATTTTTACAGTACCTATAGGTAAGCCTTATTCTAGGCTTACCTATAGGTACAAGTTCTAAAAAGGGTTTAAAATTACTTTAAGGTGTGCCTGTTTCTTAAATGACTAATTGGGCACGTATTCAAATGGTAATATGACTCAATGAGGGAGATTTACTAAAACTGGAGCATGCTAAATCTGGTGCAGCTCTTCATAGAAAGCAATCAGCTGCCAGGTTTTATTGTCAAAGCTTAATTGAACAAGCTGACGTCAGATGCTGATTGACTACCATGCACAGCTGCACCAGATTCTGAAGGATCCAGTGTTAGTAAATCTCCCCCCTTATGTCAGTTTTCTACTTTTACTTTACTCTTCTCTATGCAAGCACATGAGCTTTGCTTTGTATTGCTTAAGGGACTGCTGCACCCTTCATTTTTTTTTAAGAACATACTGTGGCATCTATTCCTTTTCACATTATGCACCACATAGTCCAATGCGGCAGACCCTTTTTATTATACTGAAGGCATATATTGTGTTTTTGCACCAGACCCTTGTCACTATATTGCAGACATAAAATATGGTACCCGACTGCATGTGCATTTCAATCAGTCAAAGCCTAAGTTTAAAAAAAACAATAAAAAATTAAAGAAACATGTTTTTGCAGGTACAAAAATGTGCACATATTATTATTATTTTTTCAGAAGCCTGCAAAGCATTGCACCCGCAACCAGTGAATCGCAAGTGCAATGTTAGGCTCCTTAATTCTCTTCTTACTCTGTGCCCATACCTCTGTACAGGCTGTCAGTTTTAGAGCTGCGGGAGTACTGAATGTACTACAAGGGTGCTCATCGGTGCCCTTGCAGTCCTTTGAAAACTACAAGCCATCTGTTGAGAACAGGAAATTACATCATAATCATGTACTGTAGTTCTAAGAACAATACAATCTGCAAAAATGAAAACTGCCACCTAGTGGCAGAACTAATATTCAAAATATAATTTATGAGAACTGCTGTTGCGCCCTTGTCAGTGTAACGTAAACCAGAATGCTAATAGGAAGTGTGGGGAAATCTCCACAATGAATTTACAGGTAGAAATAACAACCTGACAGAAATGTTCATTCTTTCCCGCTGTATCCAAAACAAAATGGTTTGGATGGAGTTAAGCTTTAAATAATACGGATATATTTTATTTTTAATTTGCACAGTTATATGCAATGTATACCACCACACTCGACTCTTTCCTAGTTTGCAATGCCCATCAAGAATGCAGCGTGACTTAGAAAACTTTGGGTGGTTTGTAGGGATAAGCCTTATCAGGGGACCCCCCTCCCCAACAGGATGACATTTTGTGCTTCTGCCAAAATCTCTTATGAAATATTTGGTGGGAAACATGTACAAGTCCAATCAGAGGCAGCCATTGTTGACATCCTGCTAAAAACGCTAGAAGTCTGTCAGGGGCGGATCCAGAGTCTAATCTCGGGCGGGGCACTGCCAAAATAAAACCATTCTGCTTTACAACTCCCTTTATTTGTTGTAAATTTCCCCCCCACCTTGCGTCTCTCAATTACTGTGTGTCTTTTGAAGGGAAGTCTCCCAAAATATGGTCATCAAAAAATTGTGTTGATCTCAGGAACAACCATGTTTATGTTTTACCTTCCATAAGAATTGTTCTTCTTTTGAGTCATCTTATTGAATTACTTTTACATGGCAGATACATTTTAAGAAAGCCATAATGATTACTAAGGAATAGTTAATTAAACTTTCTCTCATATCCATTGTAATGGGTGCGGTTCATCTAAAAAAACACAATAGGCACCTTTTATATTTGTATTTAGAATTAATTGGGATACATCAAAATTAAAAGGCACAATGTCAGGGCATTTGTCCTGTACAGACTATTATGTATAGCGCATCGCGGGTGGGGATAGCTGGTCGTAAGTTGAGTGGTCATTAAACAGGTAGTTTGTTAAATGAGGGCTCTAGTATATATATATATATATTTATATATATATATCTATTTATAATCATTATGGATAATATTTTATATATACACATATTTATTCAGATATATTTATATATATATACATTGTAATATAAAATGAAATATAAAGCAGAATCAGGTGGGAGCCCTGAGTGTGTCACTTGCCACGTCACCTGTTATCAGATGCAGCTTGTCAATTGCTACAGTTGATTGAAGCGCATTATTTCTATTAATACATTGTAATATAAAATGAAATATAATGCAGAATCAGTGGGAGCCCTGAGTGTGTCACTTGCCATGATGTCATCTTTCTGCTGCCTGCGCCTGCACAGTAATGGCAGTCTTATTTTAGATCCAGAAATGCGGCGATGCAGGGGGGCGGTGAGAGATGATGTCATCTTTCTGCTGCTTGCGCCTGCACAGTAATGGCAGACTTATTTTAGATGCAGAAATAAAATATATACACACACACATAAATAGACAGTGTCTTGAAAAAGTATTGTTGGTTGCAGCCAGGTGGAGGGGAGGAAAGAGTAGGAGCAGCCAGGTGGAAGGGAGGAGAGGGTGAGAGCAGCCAGGTGGAAGGGAGCATAGGGTGGGAGCAGCCAGGTGGAAGGGAGCATAGGGTGGGAGCAGCCAGGTGGAAGGGAGCATAGGGTGGAAGCAGCCAGGTGGAAGGGAGCATAGGGTGGGAGCAGTCAGGTGGAAGGGAGGACAGAGTGGGAGCAGCCAGGTGGAAGGGAGGAGAGGGTGAGAGCAGCCAGGTGGAAGGGAGCATAGGGTGGGAGCAGCCAGGTGGAAGGGAGCATAGGGTGGGAGCAGCCAGGTGGAAGGGAGGACAGAGAGGGAGGACAGAGAGGGAGCAGCCAGGTGGAAGGGAGAAGAGGGTGAGAGCAGCCAGGTGGAAGGGAGGAGAGGGTGAGAGCAGCCAGGTGGAAGGGAGGAGAGGGTGAGAGCAGCCAGGTGGAAGGGAGCATAGGGTGGGAGCAGTCAGGTGGAAGGGAGCATAGGGTGGGAGCAGCCAGGTGGAAGGGAGCATAGGGTGGGAGCAGCCAGGTGGAAGGGAGCATAGGGTGGGAGCAGTCAGGTGGAAGGGAGGATAGAGTGGGAGCAGCCAGGTAGAAGGGAGGAGAGGGTGAGAGCAGCCAGGTGGAAGGGAGGAGAGGGTGAGAGCAGCCAGGTGGAAGGGAGCATAGGGTGGAAGCAGCCAGGTGGAAGGGAGCATAGGGTGGGAGCAGTCAGGTGGAAGGGAGAACAGAGTGGGAGCAGCCAGTGATAAGGTCCTGTACCTCTATGGAAGCCTGCATCCCCACCTCCCCTCCTCCTCCCACCTGGAGGTAAGTTCTTACCTTGGGGGATATATAGTAGAATCAGATCACTGGCACTTTCTTTGTGGCTCCCTCCACCCGACAGCCTTATGGTCCCTCTTCTCCTATCACGGATCTCCTCTCCCCTTCTCTCGCTCGGCATGTTGGGGGCTGCAGTGCACTCTCAGGGAATCGACCTGGGCAGTGGCGGCTGGTGCTCAAAATTTTTGGGGGGGCGCAAACAAACAGCCTCACTGTGCCAAACGCTGCCACTGTGCCCATTAAATGCTGCCACTGTGCCCATCAAACTCTGCCACTGTGCCCATCAAACGCTGCCACTGTGCTCCTCAAACGCTGCCAGAGTACCCCTTCAAGTGCTGCCAGAGTGCCCCTTCAAGTGCTGCCAGAGTGCCCCTTTAAGTGCTGCCAGAGTGCCCCTCCAAGTGCTGCCAGAGTGCCCCTCCAAGTGCTGCCAGAGTGCCCCCCAAGTGCTGCCAGAGTGCCCCTTTAAGTGCTGCCAGAGTGCCCCTTTTAAGTGCTGCCAGAGTGCCCCTTTAAGTGCTGCCAGAGCGCCCCTCAAGTGCTGCCAGAGTGCCCCTTTAAGTGCTGCCAGAGTGCCCCAAGTGCTGCCAGAGTGCCCCTTTAAGTGCCCCTCCAAGTGCTGCCACTGTGCCCGCTGTTTACACTTAGCGAAGCCTATTAGAGCTAACCGCTCTAATAGGGTCCCCTATTAGAGCTTACAGCTCTAATAGGGGCGCTCTAATAGGGTCCCCTATTAGAGCTTACAGCTCTAATAGGGGCGCTTCCAGCCACCCCCCCCCCCACTGTAATTCAGATGCCCGGCGCCCCGATCAGGGGCCGGACACCTGAATAGGGGGCGGCAGCGGTGACAATAGATAGATTCATGCAATGCATGAATCTATCTATGGTGATAGAGCGGTGCATACTGCACTGTGCCCGGCGCCCTTTTTAAAGGGACATGTTTAAATAATTTTTTTTTTTTTTTGTGAGGGGGGGGGGGGGGGGGGGGGCGGCGCCCCGGGCGCCCCCTATGGACGGGCCGCCACTGGTATCTGGGACTACATGTCCCATAATGCTCTTGGTATTAGTTTCCCAGCCATTGGCCTGAATGTAGCCAATAGGAGCAGGCATAGCCAGGGGAATGAAAGCTGCTCGCCTCAAGGAAGAGAAGGAGGGGTGGAAATCCCCCGCAGCTGCGGCTCTGCCTGCGTCCCTTCACAGAGCCTGTAAGTTTCAGCGCCGCTGCCCTGTGTCCTGATGGGCGGTCGGCATCAGCAAAGCCTGCTCACTATTTTCTCGGGGGGGGGGGGCAATTGACCCGTTGCCCCCCCCCCCTGGATCCGCCCCTGAAGTCTGTCTGCTTCTGGCTTCCACACTAAGACCCCATACACACACTATACAAGTCTGATTTCCTTTAGATTTACCAAAACCATGTAGTGCAAGAGTTTGCCTAATTGCAAACAAATTTAAACTCTTAAGGTTTGACCTCATTGTATATGGTTTTGGTAAATCCCAAAGGAAAAAATCTACAGAAAATTGTATAGTGTGTAACTGTGTATCCAGCTTTACAGAACTGAGATACTGATCAAAATAGGCATGTAGATTAGAAAAGTCAGAATAAAGTAAAAACGAATAAATCAGCATATCTGTTCCAGGTCAGTGCCTCAGTGTGAAGTACTGAGGCCATTATATCAGCATGACAGTCAGATAAGCACAATTGAACCTTGGATTACGAGCATAATCTGTTCCAGGAGAATGCTTGTAATCCAAAGCACTCGCATATCAAAGCGAGTTTCCACATAGAAGTCAACAGAAACTAAGATAATTTGTTCCACATTGACTTCTATTGCATGCAATACCACATGTGGCCAGAGGTGGGGGCGCAGAGACTCGGAAATACTTGGAGACCACTCGGATGAGTCACCAGCCCCCCAGCTCCTCTGGCCAAATACGGTACTGCACCTTGCAGAGGCTTGAATCCTGCTTGTTTTGCGAGACAACAGTCACAAACCAGTCAGGATTTGAAAAAAAAATAATAGCTCATATTGTGAAACACTCGTTAACCGCGTTACTCGCAATCCGAGGTTCCACTGTATTTCTTTTTTTCACAAGTCAAAAGGTTTTTTTGAAGAGCTGAAATTTCCACAATGGGAATAATACAGTAAATTGACAAACGTACCATGTCTCATTGGTCATCTGTTTCTGGTACTAAAAGTACAATATCGTTTTAACCACTTGCTACCAAGGCCAATTCTGACATTTCTCTCCTACGTGTAAAAATCATATTTTTTTTGCTAGAAAATTACACAGAACTCCCAAACATTATATATGTTTTTTTTTAGCAGAGACCTGAGTAAATAGATACCTAACATGTCATACTTCAAAATTGTGCACGCTCGTGGAATGGCGACAAACTTCGATACTTAAAAATCTCCATAGGCGACGCTTACATTTTTTTTTACAGGTTAACAGTTTTGAGTTACAGAGGAGGTCTAGTGCTAGAATTATTGCTCTCGCTCTAACAGTCACGGCGATACCTCACATGTGTGGTTTGAACGCCGTTTACATATGTGGGCACAACTTGCATATGAATTTGCTTCTGTGCGCAAGCACGCGGGGACAGAGGCACTTTCATTTTTTTTTTATTGTTAATTTTACTTAGATTTTTCTATTTTGACACTTTTTATTTTTATATTTATTTATTTTTGATCACTTTTAGTTCCCATTACAAGAAAGGTAAACAACCCTTGTAATAGGAATGGTGTTTGACAGGTCCTCTTTACAGTGAGATCTGGGGGTCAATAAGTCCCCAGATCTCACTTCTAGGCTGGGAAGCCTGAGATAAAAAAACAAAAAATGATCCTGGCTTCCTAGCCGAGGATATGAGTAAGCACTTATTTTAGTGTGAAACGCGTCAGTTTGTCCTGTATCGCTTTGCTGCGGGTTGTATTATGTGATCCTAAGTTTTCAATAAAAGGCACAAGAAAATTTCTTTGGAGTGCGGCTGTCCAGAATTTCCTCGTTCATTCTTCCCAGCCGAGGCGGCAGCATTTTTTCAAATGCAGAGACCGGGTGTGACATCATAACATCGTCCCGACCTCTGAATGATCATAGAGACTTCGGGGACCATCTGACCCGCCAGAAATTTCTATGGGCAGCATTGGTTCCTTCTCCGGTTCGCTGATGGCAGGGACGAGCCGGGAGAAGCATCGGAGGGGAGGTCCCCTCCCGTTGCCTGTAAGAACGATCAAGCAGCTGAACAGCTGCTATGATCATTCTTATGGTGAAGGGAATCGCCGGCTCTAAAAGAAGATATCTGAATGATGCCTTTTTTTTTTTTACTTTTGGAGAGCTTAGTGAAATGTTGAATCCCCTCTCAGACTATTATTGCAGTCCATTTCTCTTTTAGGGAGATTATCACTCAGTATTAATCTTTGTAAATGGCAGAAAGTGATGAGAAATGCAAATTTAAATGGCTGTCACCAGAACAGGAAGAGAGGAAAAATCTTGAAATGGGGTCATCAATTCCAGTGACCTAAAGCGATTAGTGTATTGTATTGTTTATTTTGCTTTAAAAATAACAAACATGTTATACTTGTGGATTTGCACAGAGCAGCCCCGATCCTCCTCTTCTCTGGCCCCTCTTCGGTGGTCCTGCCCCTCCCTCCTGTTTAGTGCCCCCACAGCAAGCATCTTGCTATTGGGGCACTGAGCCAAGCCACAGCTTCCTGTGTCCATTCAGACATGCAGCTGTGGCCTGGCCCGCCCCCTTTCTTTCCTGATTGGCTGACTGATTTTGATTAACAGCAGCGGGAGCATATGGCGCCACGCTGCTGTCTCAGCCAATGAGGAGGTGAGTCCCGGGCAGCTGAGACACTCATGCAACATTGTGGATAGAGAGGGGGCTCAGGTAAGTATTAGGGAGGCTGCTGCACACAGAAGTTTTTTTATCTTAATGCATAGAATGCATTAAGATAAAATGCATTAATGCATTAAGAATGCATTAATATAAAAACCATTCTGCCTTTACAACCCCTTTAATAATTGTAAATTTCCCCCCACCTTGCAAAGGTTTTCTCTCATTTCCTGTTGTGTCTCCATGGCAGGAAATGAAGGGAAGTCTCCCAAATAGGTCACTGACAGCACAAATACACAAAATATTGTGTTGATCTCAGAACAAACCTTTAAAATTAGCAGATGAAATACATTTAAGTTTATTGTTTTACCTTCCATAAGAATTGTAATTCTTTTGAGTCATTCTTGTGAATTACATATTACATGGCTACAGATACAATTTAAGAAAGCCATAATGATTACTAAGTAATATTTAATTAACTCTCTCTCATATCCATCTGTATGGGTGATATGCTATACATAAATATTCATGTTCATCTAAAAAAACACACATAGGCACTATTATATTTGTATAGGGGAATAGGAATATTTATTAGGATACCACAAAATATAAAAGGCACACATGTCAGACACCCGCACAGTAGAAGAGAGGTAAGAGCTGTCCACACTCAAAACTTGTCAGGTTTAGAGTATGGTTATTTTTGTCCTCAGAAGCTGAGTGCCCCAATGCTTTAAATATACAGAGGCAGTTCCTAAAAAACAGATGGTATAATGCCTGACAGGAGGCTATATAAATCAGAAGGACAGTACAATTTTACTGCCATAGTGAACTAAAGAGCAGGGAAAGAGGTGCAGCCATGCCAGCAAAAGTTCCTATTAAAAAGTCCCCAGCTAAAGCTGCAGCAGCTAAGGCACCTGAACCGCCAAAGCCCGCTGAACCAGTTGTGGAATCTAAACCCCCAGCTCCTGAAAACCCCCCAGTCCCTGAGACTCCAGCTCCGGAAGCCCCTGCACCAGAAGCTGCTGCTCCAGCTCCAGAAGCCCCTGCTCCAGCTGCTGAGACCCCTGCGCCGGCTCCTGAAGCCCCTGCACCAGAACCTGAGGCTAAACCAGTAGAGGAAAAAGCACCAGAGCCACCTCAGCCAAAAGAAGGTAAGTGACTTCTTGTTATATATTGTTATATTAATATACATAATAGTAATACTGTAATTATCAAGCTGTAGTGGTCTGACGTATGAATGATATTTGGAGAAATATGAATGTGTAACGTATTGAAGCCATATTATTATTAAAAAAAAAAAAAAAGTAATAGCATTTATTTGTAAAAAAAAAAAAACTATAAAAAAAAATATATATATTATATATTAATTATATTATATATTATATATATAATATACAGGTACTCCTCACTTAACGACCAGGTTCTGTTCCAACGACCGGGTCGTTAAACAAATTGGTCGTTAAACGAGGCGCCACAAGTAATCAATATTTTAAGCTTTCTACTACTGTACTGTATTGTGAAAAAAAGATCTGAACACAAAACTCCAGCTCAATAACGTTTTAGATTGCATAAGTACAGAACACAAATGAAAATTCTGTACTGTACTGTACAAGACAATTATGTATAGCGCATCGCTCGGGTGGGGAGAGCTGGTCGTAAGTCTGAGTGGTCATTAAACAGGTAGGTTGTTAAATGAGGAGCATCTGTATATATATATATATATATATATATATATATATAATATATATATATATATATATATATATATATATATATATACATATATATATATATATATATAATATATATATATATATATATATATATATACATATGTACATATATATGTATATTGATTTACTAAAGACAAATAGGCTGCTGACTATGCAGGGGGACTTTGCAGGGGAATTTTTCCCAGAGCTTAGTGAATGAGGTGAAGCTCTGCTGACTTCCATCATCCAATCATGAGCAAGCAAAAATGCTATTTTTATTTTATTTTATTATTATTATTCCTTGCATGTGTCAGTTATTCTTTACAAAGTGAAACCTTACCACAATCAATAAGCTCTTGGGGGAATTCCTCTGCAAACTCCAACTTCCCCTGCCAATAAAAAGGGGGGGGGGGGGGGGGGGGGGACGGACGGACAGTACAATTACAATTCAGTTCAATAAAGAAGGAACAGGAGGGCCCTGCTCGTGAAGCTTACATTCTTCAAAAATTTAATGAAAATGAGCTTCTGTAGGTCAAACCCTAGTAACTACATTTTAACGATCAAGAAACTATAAAGCAAAGAAAATAATTAAGAAGAAATGTCAATGGCAATGATTAGCCATAATAAGGAAACTACAGATAAAGATTGCTGTAGAAGCAGCTATGCTATATCATTATCGGCAACATCTAAGCCAAGAGCAGTGCCAAGAACTCTTAACTGATGAGCCCGTACTCATTCTATGCAGAAAGGCAATTTCAATCAAACCTACCTAAACTGCTGACTTGTTACTGCTGGTTACTCAGCAATGTCAGCATTCATTAAAAAGGTAAATTGAATTCCCATGTTACTCAGTCTACTCTATTACACTGTTGTCTTGCTGCCCATGTGATATAATCCCTAGTAGTACATGGACTTATTTAATAAGACAGTGCTAAGAGCATTGAGAATGTGCAAAGTACAGTAACCTCTATCAGCTTATCAGTTTCCATTCAGCAGGCTAAGAATAAAGAAGATAACAAAATATGATTGCAAAGGGTTACAGCAGTTTGCCATTTGTCATAAAAGTCAGACTGTAGTCCGGCATTGCATTGTGTGTGGCCATGCAGCATGTGTTCCTATTATCTGCCCTGGCATGTGAAGTGACAGGTGGGGCTGACCTTGTCATGGCATCCGTAATAATTTTTCAGGAAAGAAAATTAGCTTTACACGTAAGGGTTTATCAAGTATTTTTGCGTCTTTACATGTGTATTAGGGGAAATATGTTACATTCCTGTAGTATAAAATCTAAATGTTGATTTAACATCCTAGAATATGCAAAGGATAAAATGTATTACATTCATTGGGAATGCTAATAGAAATAATGAGGCTCCTGTTTATCCATATTTCCATGGATTATGTTAGCAGTCTTTGGAATTATCTCCTTATATAAAGAGGATATAAAGAGAACAGGTTCAAAAAAGCATATTAAACATCAATGGTAAACATGAGTTCTAACCTTCCAACATCAGTCATTTACCAGCCATAGACATAGATGAAGCTGTTGAACTGCGACACGTTACAAGTCAGAATTTCTGTTTGTTGTATCTCATGAGCCTGCGCGTTGTAAAGTATGGAAATATATGGTAAAATAACAAACGCACCTAAGGCCCAAAACATTGCAATGCATGGAATAATGTCTTTAGGTGCTTTTTTTGGTAATTTTTTTTTAAATCAATTATATTTCTATAGTGCTTTTCTCCCTTGAGATTCAAAGCACTTTATCTGCTGTTGGGGCAGATGGTGAGGCCGCCATCTTGAGTGAACTCAGTAGCATATCATAATAGGGCCAATATAGGTGTTTAAAATATAACTAAAGGCAAACTTTTTTTAAATTTAGATGGAGTGGAGAGGGATTAGAACACCTGTCAGTTTTTATTGCTGTCTGTCCCCCCTCACATTCATGATCAATTTGTAACACCTATTTGGACACTTTTTTTTGTTGTCAGCAATGTAAATACCTTTTTTGTATGATTAATCCTCCTTTTCCGCTGTACCTCAAGGTACGTCATCTCCACCCACCCATTTACTTCTGGGATATGAGTATCATCAATCCCAGGAGTCAATGGGCATCTGCCCCTCATAGCATCACAAAAAGTGTGCCGCGCTTTGTACTATGCGGGAGGCGCACGCTGGGTAGCCAGCAGCACCGTATCCCGGAAAGAGGAACAAGTGGGCTTCAGAAGCCCACACTAATGATGGGAGCATGCTCACTGGGGGCTACAAAGTACATTTATTTGAGAAGAACATGATTTATAGTACCTACATTTTATACACATTCCATTGTAAATAACATTAGGTGCGAACATCCCAGGGTTATTTAAAAAAAAATTCAAAAATAAGCTGAAACTCCGCTTTAAGAAGAATCACACTCTCTATTTTTCCTGTTTACCATTATCATTGAAAGTGAAAGTAATGAAAATCCAAAATTTTTGGTTGTCCCCAGAAAAGTAATAGAGGGGGAATCTTCCAATGGGGACACTAGTTCTGGTGACCTGGGGGTCCCCAAGGGATTCTATTAATTTTCAGGGATTTCTGCTCACTTGCCATTTGGCTATGGGATAGGAAGTGAAGGGAAATCTCCAAAATTAGACACAGATGGTGAAAAAAAAAATCTGACCGGGGTTATAACCCGGCCTTGCTCTATCCAAAATGAAATAAAGTTTCGCCTATAGTTCTACTTTAAGTGTTGGAGGGCCTATTAAAAATAGAAATTTTAGCTGGAACTAAGTACCATCGTGTGAATACTTTGTATGCAGTCTCAACTGCTGTTACATTCGGTGAAGAAGCTTTTGTTATTGACCATGCCTCAGACCATTCTGCTGTATCAATAGTGCGACCCAAATTATTTTCCCATTTGACCACATATGAGGATGGGGGTGGATCTGGTTGAGTGAGCAATTAGGAATAGAGTGTTGAAATCACTCCACTACAGTGTGGATCTTTCAAACAATGTTTTTTAGAACAATGATAGTTTTGCCATAGCAGTCTTCGTGTTTAGGAAAAGGGTGTCAACATTTTTAATTTTGTAAATAACAAAATAATTTAGATTGAGGAAGCCCATAGGACTTGCATGAATCTGGAAGGGGTAACATTGATGTATCTGAGACCAAATTGTGTAGGCATGAAATACCAGCCTTTGACCAGCCTCGGAAGGTCACGGGGGAAGTTCATGCTGGATAAAAGGGTCAGATTTTTGTGTAATGAAAGGAGTGGGTTATGCAAAGATTGTAAACCATACGTAGTTCTATGTCTTTCCCATGTTTATAATGAATGTTTAGTGATCGGGTTCAAAAGGGTCTTACGATCCTTTGGATGTAACCATAGTATATTTGATATCGGGAAAGGGTCACAGCCCACTCCTTTTATTAAAACCCAGAGAGGGGTTTCAGTAGTAGCTTGATATTTTGATAGTTGTGCCACTTAAGCAGCCTTATAATATGTCATGAAATTAGGAAAACCCAAACCACCCCGAAATTAGGGGAGATATAAGGTTTCTTTAGGCAATCTTGGTTTAATCTGTCCCCAAATGAATTGTATCGCTCTCTGTATAATTCTTAAAAAATAAGCCAGGATAGATATTGGGAGAACTCTAAATACTGTAGATATAAAAATTTCAGGAAAATGGTCATTTTGATTAAGTTGATTTTCCCGAACCAGGAAAGTGGGATAGATGACCATCTTGACAATAAATTTGTGGTTTGTTTCAATAAAGCTGGATAATTGTCTGAAAATAGATCTTTGTGATTTGCGGTGAGCTGGATATCTAAGTAAGGGAGACTTTGGGGGTTATTTACGAAAGGCAAATCTATTTTGCACTGCAAGCGCACTTGAAAGTGCACTTGGAAGTGCAGTCGCTCTCAATCTAAGGGGTAGATCTGAAATGAGTGGAAGCTCTCATGATTTTATCATCCAATCATGTGCAAGCTAAAATGCTGTTTTTTATTTTCCTTGCATGTCCCCCTCGGGTCTACACTGACTTTACTTCCAAGTGCACCTTCAGTGCAAAGTGGATTTTCCTTTAGTAAATAACCCCCTGTGTGTAGCCCATTATAAAAGGAAATGCCTCTTTAACAGTGAAAAATTCTTTATCAGAAACGAAATGTTCAATGCTGTTGATTTCTGCATATTTACTTTAAGACCTGAAGTAGCTGAAAACCTGTTAAGAGTGTTCATAAGATTGGGGATAGAGATCTGTGGGGAGGATAAGAATAGAAGAATATCATTCGCAAATAAACCTAGTTCATGATGATACCCGCCTAGTTCCATACCTGTAATAGAAGGTTCAGTCCTAATTCGGCAGAATATTTTTTACCTTAAAGTGGTATTAATCCCCCAAAAAAGTAATATATTGGAGCTTACTAATCATTAGATATTAGTTTTCTTTTGTTTAGGCTTTTTTCCTTCTGTTTTCCCCGGGTAATCTGGTCAGTAACACACCTCCTGTATGGAGCTGCAATGTGCATGAGCCCTTAGAGTGCTCCCACTCTGGATGAATGAGCACAAGGGCAACTTTGGACAACAGCATTGCTAGTCTGGGGGTAGGGGAGTGTTAGATGTACTAGCATATTTAGATACACTAACAAATGGAAGCCAAACTCTAGCTCACACTTTTTAAGCAGTTACAGCAATAGTTTTTCTTTTCCTTTGGGATGATGGTTTATATATAAGTAAACACGGATCATTGTAAG
The DNA here is from genome assembly GCA_028564925.1 of Lithobates sylvaticus. Lineage (NCBI taxonomy): Eukaryota > Metazoa > Chordata > Amphibia > Anura > Ranidae > Lithobates > Lithobates sylvaticus. The sequence goes on along the minus strand of CM053027.1, from coordinate 178,643,982 downwards.
CACCCCTGTCAGTGGTAAATGATTTGTCTCAACCCACTAACTGTTACATCTGCAGGACAGTTTGTTGTGTATATAAAAACAACAGACTTAATAGCCAGATCACTAGGTGAAAATAAAGGAAAGAAAGCCATAAAAATAAAACTAAGGCAGCCCTCATATCTAAGAATTGGTAAGCTGCAATAAAATAAATGTTTGTTTTTGGGTTTAATACCGCTTTAATGCATTCCCTGCATCAAGGTAAAACATGTCCCAGTGGTAGTATCGCCCTCTCACTCCCCTTATACTTAGTCCTATCTCAGTCTAGTGCTGTGCCCGTCTGCAGCAGCGCTGATCTCTCTCCTCACAGGACAGAGAGGCAGCAGCGGAAGCCATTGGTCTATGGACGCACACAGCCCAGCTCAGGAGGGAGCTCCCATGTGTGCCCCCATAGATAACGGTTTGCCATGGTGGCGCATGCAGAAGAGGAGGAGCCTAGAGCACCGGCAGGGAACCCCAGAAAAGGAGGATTGTGCTGCTCTGTGCAATACTATTGCACAGAGCAGGTAAGTATTGACATCTTTTTTATTTCTGGAAAAAACAAGTATAGATTTTACAATCATTTTAAAAAACACAAACTTCTCCTGTAGGAAAACTGTGTGAGCTGTAAAAGTATATAATTAAGTGTAGAGTTTGCTATCAGTTTTCCTTGTCAGAGATACTAAGAGATAAAATTCAGCAAATTATGAAATGGCAGTACATGCACCCTAGTGAGAAAATGGTTAACTAACAGGTGATAGACAAACAGAGAAAATAGGATATTTCTATCGAATTCTTAGTAATATGCTTCGCTCAAGTGTGGTAATAGTAGTCTGTCACACTCATTTTATTAATTTAGTCATTTGATTTACTGATTAAGAATAGAAATGTTTACCTAGAAATACATCCTTCATAAAACACTTCATGACTTCCTGGTATGTAGATTTGGGACGTGAGAGCCAGTAAGACACGGGAATCAGTTTACCAGCTGACCTCATTAGCACAAAAACCCTTCACCCATCAACTATGTTTGCATGTCCTGGGCCCGTCTGGAGGGATGCTGAGGATGCCATGCAAACATAGCAGCTGTGGCACCTTACATTGACAAGCCAGCCAAATGCACGTGTGGAGGGATTCCCAGGATGCTGTACAAATCTAGTTGACGGGTGCAGGGTTTATGAGGTCAGCTGGTAAACTGCTTCCTGTGTCTTACCGGTTCTCACATACCAAATCTACATACCAGGAAGTCATGAAGTTTTCTATGAACACAACAGAGGCTAAGGTAAGGCCCTGTTCTAAAGATCAAAAAAAGCTTTTATTTATTTGCAACCGAGGTAAATTATTGGTAGATTGGAATATAGGGGAGCTGGATTTTAGAAAAAAAAAAAAAAAGGTTAACTTAGGCCCCATGTACATGGGACGCTGCTAAACGTACGTTCAGAGGCAGTTGGATGCTTTTGTCAATGTTCAACTCATTCAATGTTATCCTATGTGACCATGTACACAGTCTCGTTTACTGTTGTTTTTAGGCAGTTGCGTTTAACAGCGTTTCTTCAAAAGCAAAAAAATGGGTTCAGACGCTGAAGTTTCCGATGTTTCAGACGCCAAACGCGTCTAAACGCGTAAACCCGCATTTAGCCGCATTTCGTTTATACTTTTTTGTTCGTTTTTGGCCATTAAAAAAAAAAGAAATTACATTTTTTATTTTTTTTAGAAACGATTCTAAACGTGAACGCGGCAAAATGCGGCAAAACGCCGCTAAACGCGGCATGTAAACACGGCAAAACGGACGTTTGAAACGTGGGTTGCTATCTGTCAAGTTAAATTGTTCAGGAGAGGTTTTAAAAGCGTCTCGTGTACATTGGGGCTTTAGCCTTTAACAGATTCCTCTATCCACACAAATGAGGTGAATGGAGGAATCCCGCCATGACATTGTTTTCTGTCATTGGCACCCGCAGCTGTCAGAACACACTGATAAGCAACTGCATCTAATTGGCTGCACCCACTAACTGACAAAAGTTTTCAAGTGCGTCCCTTTGATCAGCCGAATTTTGATTTTGTTTGGCCAGCTTTACCCTTTTCTAGTATGTCCTCCAACCACCTTAGTTTTACAAGTAGCATTACTGATTTGCTTGATGTAACAATTGGTCAATTCCTGAGTGATATGAAAGACTCTTTTTCATAACTAACATGATCAATCAGCAATCATTCCACTTTCTCAATAGAAAGGGAATCATTATTTCACTGTCTGGTCACCACAGGTTAATGTGCTTTCTGCTCATGTATGGCCATTTAAGAGCTGGAAAGGAAGGAGAAATAGCAGATCGGCATACTAATAAAAAAGAAAACTAACAGATTCAGTTTGTTTAAAGTGCATCTAAACCCCAAAAAATGAAATATAAAACAGCTTACCAACCTTAGCTATGGTGGCTGCATTGGTTTTCTTTTTCAGGCTTTTTTTCCTATAACAGACCAAGCTGTCCAGAAAAAGTGGCAGTTCACAAAAAATAATTTTACACTGGCTTACAGTGATCAGCTTCATTTATGTAAAATCTTTATCCCAAAATAAAACTGTTACTGTAACTGCCTAAACATGCTAGCTGGAGTTTGGCTTTAATTTGTTAGCCAATTCCATCTAAATCTGCTAGTGCATCTAATGCCGCGTACACACGAAGGGACTTTGTCCGCGGGACCTAGTCCAGCGGACAAACCGCCGGACGGACTAAGTCCAGCGGACAATCCGTACGACGGGACTAGAAAAGAAAAATACTAGAAAAATACTTGCTACTGAGCATGCGTCCTTTTTGGTCCGCCGGACCATACTACAGACGGCCGGATTGTCCGCTGGACTGCCAAGTCCAGCGGATAATTTTAAAACAAAACTTAAAACCTAGTCCGCCGTACTTTGGCCAAAAAAAGTCCGCCGGCGCCCACACACGAGGGGATTGTCCGCTCGACTTCGGTCCAGCGGACAATCCCGCGGGATAGTCCCTTCGTGTGTACGCGGCATAACACTACCCTCCCACAGGGTGACAGTGCTGTTGTCCAAGGGTGGATCTGTTGCTCCTCTAAAGACAGGAAGTGTGTTATTGGCTGAAATACCAGGTGAAAATAAAGGAAAACAAATAATGCAGCCACCACATTTAAAGTTCACCTCTAATTAAACAAAATAATAAAAACACATATTCTTGCAGATGGAAAAAAAAAACAGGAGCCTGCAAGTATTGCACCCATGATCAGCAGATTGTGGGTGCAATGTTAGGCTCCTGCACACACTGCCTACAGCTCTGTGGCCATAACCCCTGTATAGGCTGTCACTGCAGAGCTGTAGGCAATGTCAATGAATGGCAAGCATGCTGATCATGCTCTTAGTTCATTTAAACTACCGCTGTGTGAGATGAGACTTTTAGGGGTTGATTTACTAAAGGCAAATAGGCTGTGCACTTTGCAAAGTGCAGTTGCACTCTGCAAGTGTACTTGCTCCAGAGCTTAGTATATGAGGTAAAGCTTCACTTTGCAAGGAAACCTCAATCACATGCAAGTTAAAAAAACAAAAAAAATGTTTTGTTTGCAAATGATTGGATGATGGAAGTCAGTAGACCTTCCCTTCACTTACTAAGCTCTAGAGCAACTGCAAAGTGCACATTCTATTTGCCTTTAGTAAACCAACCCATTTGTTTCTTCATTCACAGATTCTTGAGCCCTGCACAGCCACACCATTTTCAAAATGTGACAGCCGGTGTGAGGAGAAGTCACACTCGGGGGGAGGGGGGGGGGGAGTGCTGGGGGGTGAACCAGAACATGGTACACTCTAAACATGGGTGTAACATGTAACATGTTCTAAAAGGTGAACTTATCCTTTAAAGATTGATAAGCTGCAATATATGAAATGTTTGTTTTTGGGTTTAGATACACTTTAAGGGTAACCTGAATCAATGTGATACATTTGGAAAGACATTTTGTAATTCTGTGGCAATTAATGACATGCATGGGAAGGGGGCAGGACTATATAGCAAAACATTGTTGCTAATTCAGGAATTAAAGTGGTTGTAAACCTTGTATAACCACTTTTACCCACAGGTAAGCCTATAATAAAGCTTACCTGTAGGTACCATAAATTTCTCCTAAACTTGCACAGTTTCGGAGATATTCACTGTATTCGCATGTGCCGACGTCATCGGCACATGCGCACTGAAAAAAAAACTCGCTTATGCCGTTTCTTCAGCTGCTGTGCCATTACCGGCGGCTCCCATGCGCTAAAGCGGGAGTGACATCATTGCGGCTCCGGATAACCCCGGGACGACATATCGCCGGTCACATCGGTGTGCCGGAACCGCTGCAACAGCATCGTTCTAAGGTAAGTATTTACCATTCATACTAGCTCATAATGCCTTTGTCTTGCAGGTTTTTTTTTTATCTGGCTTTACAACCACTTTAAAGGGTCACTATAAAAAAATACAATTCATGTAATTACAATATTCCATATATAAATGCCTTTTTAAATGCCGCATGCTTTCATTTATATTTTTCTCTGTGTTTACATGCAGGCCAGCAAAGGTGACAGGGTTATTACAAACTATAATACTTCCAGGGGAAATGGCTTTTCTTTATTTAGTTTTGGATAGAGCGGAGATTATTGAGAACACCTACCGTATTTGCCGGCGTATAAGACGACTGGGTGTATAAGACGACCCCCTATTTTTCCAGTGAAAACTTAGGTTTGGGGCTATACTCGCCATATAAGACTACCCCCCTTCCGAGGCAACACCATTTACAAAAAACCATCAGAAACGAGAAAAAAAAAAGAAAAACATCAGACTTAACATCAGAAAAAGGAAACTGGTAAACTACAAGTCCCAGAGATCCCACAATTGGTAGGCAGCAACAATGAATCCTCTCTTCCAAAGCACCATAAATCATACCTGTATTTTAGGGGAGATCTGGAGCTGGATGTGCAGTACAGGATGCTTTGTTAATATGTAGAGCACCAAGTACACACAGTATATGATGCTGTGTTAGTACAGTAGCACCAGGTACACTTCAGAATACAGTGTGCAGACAGTGTGCACCGCTGAGCCAATCACGGCAGGCATTGTATTTTACTAATCTGTTGATGGATACAAAGCCTGCTCGGATTGGCAGAGGCTGTGACATCAGCCCGCGCCGCTCTGACTCATGTAGCCTGCTTGGATTGGCAGAGGTTGTTACCTAATCCAAGCAGGCTTAGCAGGCTCTGTATTCATCAGAGTGCATCGCCCGCCGGGATTGGCTGAGCGGCACATACTGTATACATATTACAATTTTACAGAGCGCCCGGCGGACGGATATCCATCTGGCGGCTTCTTCACCCGGCGTATAAGACGACCCCCGCTTTTTGGCTGTGTAATTTCGGTGTAAAAGGTAGTCTTATACTCCAGAAAATACAGTATTAGGTTGTGATTGCTGTCTGTGTGCTCGTTAAAGAGATTCACCCCCTCTATTTGTCCTGTTATGACTGAAAGTGAACGTAAAAGAATATCCCACATTTTGGGTAGCCTCCAGAATTCAGGGAAAACGTTCCAATGGGGACACTGGTTCTGGTGACCCAGGGGGTCCCCAAAGGATTCTCTTAATTTGTAGGGCTTTCCTCTCACTTCCTGTTTTGGCTATGGGACAAGAAATTAAGGGAAATCTCCCCAATGGGACAAAGATGGCAAAAAAATGGACAGCGGTTATAACCCTCATGTACTCTATTCAAAATGAAAACTATTTTGGCCTATAGTTCTACTTTCATTCCAGTGGTTTCCTTATTTTTGTAACTGCTACGACTGCTACAAATGTCTAACTGGCACTTGTATAGTTTGTCCCAGCTATCACTTTTGAAAATGTAAATATAACAAAAAATTCATATGTAATTCAAAAGGAATTTATACACTGAATGTTGTCCTATATGCAGTTATCTGAGCACAAAATGTTTGTTTGAATGGTCCTTTTATAGGGTAAGTACACACAATTCTAAGAATTCAGTGATACATATTATCCCACGTGATAAGACACACACCTATGTCATAGTTCTGTTTTAGTGCCAAGACCCGTTAGATAGAATTTCCTTTCTGTTCTCAGCCAATGGCTATAAATTTTGCATTTGGCATAAAGACAAATACAGTAGCAATGCCCAGGCACATGTATATCTCCACTCCCAATTACTTGTCTATTCCAGTTAAGAAATGCAGGAATGGGGGGAATTACCTGGCTAGCACATATGGCCTAAGACCATAATGACAGTTTTGTCGAATAGCATGGGAATTCTAGCCGTATTCTATCAAGCTGAATTCATACAGGTAAGAAAGGTGCTTATGTGTGCTTTAGCGATTGTCTCGCACTCCTTTGCACTTTGCTATCTTTCAAAAGCTTTGTGAAATATTCCATAGGCATGGAAGGAGAATGTGTAGAATAAGAATTGATTTATGTAGAAGTATCTTAAATAGGAACTTCACTGGGATGTTGAAAAAATATAAGTAACTACAAATACTAGAGTTGCTGACTTTTAAGGAACAGATATTCTCCAGTCCATGGAGTCCAGGAAGACTGGTCCTGCAACCTTCTAGGGCAAGTGTCCTGATCCCTGGGGGCTGCAGGTGAGCCAAACGGACATCAACCTTGCCTAGGCAGGGATTTAGGAAGTGGGAGAAGGTGCCTTTAAATAAAAAGGTATTTGCTCACTGAAAAGAATGAAACTGATACACAAATATGTTACAAGCTAGGGTTGATGGGAGAGGATGATTAACACATTAATTTTCAGATGAAGGTCCACTTCAAAGTGTAAGTAAACCCTCCTATCATTTTCAGCCAAGGAAGCTGCCATCTTTGCCTCTGTTTAATCTAGAACTGTCATGATGCTACACATGTGATCAAATATGACACCAGCCATTGGATGGTTTAACAGTTTGGTTGAGAGCACAACCAATGGGAGTGTCACAATTCTGGCACGTGCCGGAAATTAAACTGTTTTATGGATGGGTTTACTTTGGCTTTAAGTACAAAAAATGCAGTTTTCATCTTCATTATTCAGGAAACTGGGCTCCTATTACTGTTCTTGCATTTTACTGCTTATGTATTGTTACCACTGCCTACTCGTTGAATGCAATTTGGAACAATTGCCCAAATTTTGTTGTTTTATTGTCATGATTAGCCTTTTCTTGCCCAAGTAATGTCATAGTTTTTTGTTTGTGGCCCATGTATTATCACATTTGCCCATTTTTGCCAATATAGTGGGGATTACTTGTTGACCATGTAGTGCCAGTGCTGCCGTTTCATTGCGTATGTATTGTCATGGATGCCAGTATGTTACCTACATCTGTTCCCCATGTATTGTCACAATAGTAAGTATCTTACTGACATATTAACACAATTACCACTGTGCAATTATTGCCAGTATGTTGCCCATATGTCAAATAGCCATAGTTGCCTCACCCCTGACGTAGCTTTTAAAAGGGGTGACAGGAACACCATAGGGAGGGCTTCCAGTATATTTGTGCACTGTTCCTCTGTGAGTTCACTTAGGTTTCTCTCCTATTACTATTTGCACAGAAAGTCCTTTTTAGAGTCAAGAGCTGTAGGGAGGAGGAATGTATAGATATTGGAAATCAGACCTGTTATAGATGTGGCCTGGACCACCAAGTTCAACAGGGAACATGTCATACATTTTAGAGGGGTGGGTCTTAATTGTGTAGAGAGAACATGCTTTAGCTGATATTATTGAAAGAATGCATAATGGGGAAGTGAGAATTCTATTCTGAGATCTTAAGATTATTTCAGGATAGAGCCTGCACATAAATGAGTGAGTCTGGTAAAGTATCAAGCTTTCCAATGATTAAAGCTTGCTAACCTTTGGAGTGTCAGGAGATTGCAATTGTCCCAAATAGGAAAAAGTGAAAGTTGTGCAACTGTCATATTTCAGTAGGGAGATTACTGTTGTTCACAATTTAGACATGAGGAGTATAATTGGGCATTTGGGGTTGGTAGTGGGGTAATTGGCCTCTGAGGGGTTTTATGACCACGGTTTGAGTTCTACAGGTCAGCAGTATACACCATGTTGGATTGACTCCTGATATGGTGCAGCTCGGCAGATTTTTGCATCTGTGTGTTAGGTGATAACTCTAGGGGTGGGACAGTGCTAGGCCACACATATGTTTGGACAACAGCAGTGATCTAAGCCTAAAGCCTAGTCCACACGGGCCGAATGTCGGCCGGCATCAGCCGGTTCAATAGAAACCAGCCAACTTTCGGCCTATGTGTATGGCAATTGGTCTGACAAAAGCCGGCTGTTTGGCTCATGAATGAAAAAGGTCTGCCGACCGACTCCTGTTCGGCGCTCTCAGTCAATGGTTGAGAACACTGATCGGAGTGTTCTGGCAGAACACAATAGCTCAGCAGGGGAGATCACTGTACTAACATCGGGTTGTTAGTAGATCTGCGTTGTCCTGAGCTGTCAGTTTTTTTTCGTCCAACCCCAAAAAACTAGTAGTGTGTACGAGGCTTAATCCTAGCTTGTCCCCTTTTTCACACAAGATCTCCAAACAAAGAATCAAGCCTGATTTCCATATGGGAGAATTGTGAAGTTTATATAGGAGTTGTGATATTCATTTCATCTTGGCACCACATTGGCACCACGTTTTTACATTTGTCTGGTAGCTCAACTTCCTTTTCTCCACACAGAGCTACCAACTGTTTCCTCTTCTATCTCAACTTTGTAATACATTTTGCTGGACTTGGGCTTTAATTACATTACACAAACTGTTTATATGGAATACACATTGGAAAGGAATGTAGTTTCTTCTTTCCCTCAAATGACATGCTACTAGACTATACTGCTGTCTTCTATACAAGCAATGCAATGGGGTTGATTTACTAAAATTGGAAAGTACAAAATGTGGTGCAGCTGTGCACAGAAACCGATCAGCTTCCATTTTTTTTTTTTTTTGTCAAAGCTTAATTGAGCAAGCTGAAGTTAGCTGATTGGCTACCATGCACAACTGCGCCAGATTTTGCACTCTCTCCAGTTTTAGTAAATCAACCTCACTGACTATGGCGTCGGAGTGAACACAAAGCAATCCACCAACCAAAGTTGACGTTGGCTACTCCTTTTTAAAGTATAGAAATATGGTTTAGAAAGTCCAGTCCGCCATACAGCACCTCATCCCAAGTTAATTAAAGAAAATTGTTAGGAAATAGGTCAGAGGGTTTATAACGGTGCCAATTAATATATTTGTCAGAAACGTGCTCATATTTTAGAAAACGTTTTTTATTGATAGAGATAATAAAGTTTTTAATATCATTTTATAAATTGAGAAAAGAGCAACAAGAACACATACAAATTTTAACACATACTAGTTGGTGTCATAACAAGTACATAATATTAGTGCACAAGACAAGGCCTGTTACTCCTTTTTAAACATCATACCAGTATTCAAAATGTATTTCAACAGATCTTAGATGATCAAATTCCCACATGCATTATCCCTACAACAAATACCCAATAATCTATTACATGTCAAATATCATTAACCTTATCTACTATGAAGTCATCATAAACATACTGTATAGGTTATAAAGTTAGATATTCTTCTACTATAGATTGTATACATTACTGTATTTTCGTTAAATCTTGTATGACAGATTTGGCAGTAGTCTGCAGTAGCAGAGCATTCCACTAAGCAGGGATAGCCAGTAAGAGAATATGTCTGTAGGGTGCCCAGGACACACACATTGCCTGTGATTTACAATCAGTTATTTTTAGGTCATTCTCTAAGTATCCCTAACTAAGTACCCTCACTTCCCAACATAACAGGCCTGGACAGATTACAGCTGCATCAGCAGGTTACACATTTGCAAAAGGTGGTCACAGACATTTAAGAATGATCTGGCACAAGCAGGAATATGTTTAGTTTAGGATAGATATTTTTTTCTGTTTTTTGGCCATGCTTGGCCGGAATGTGGACAGTGCCCGTTGACATGTCCAATGTTTTATGTCATATTCTAAAAACCTAATAAACATAATAAAAAATAAAAAATAAATGATCTGGCACAATCCAATCACCTTTATCCACCATCAGTTGGTGGGTGTGCAGACATTACAGCTTGGCTGGGACAAATGTCACTTTTGCTTATACAGAGAGAGGAAGGGGTATGTGATGACTAGAAAAAAATCAACATTGTTTATCACAGGGAAGAACAAGAGCAATTAGGACAGGTTTTCTAAAGCAGGCCATAGATAATGCAATTTTCTTTCCTTCAACCACAGGTTGAAAGGAAAGAAAATTGCTTGATTCCCTTATTAACACAGTTAGTGTTAATGCGGTAATCTCTCCCACAGTGCTATTGTGTTCTGCCGGCACAGAGTGTGGGGAGCCTTCCCCACTGACAGAATACAATGATCACTGCTGGCAGCTATAGCCGCAGCCAGTGATTGAAGAAAAAAAAAAAAAAAGACAGGCTGGCTGTACTGAAGTTGACCGATGGATCAACTGCAGTACAACCAGTCTGAGAAGGAGCTGTTCTGATCTGTCTATTGGCTTAACATGCATAGTCTATTGTTCCCATAATAGGTGCCATCCAGCAGTATTGGGCAGGACCAATAATATTGAGAACGTGCCTAATCCAGAGAAAAACAAGACACTAAGTGGTTGATTTACTAAAGGCAAATTGGCTGTTCACTTTGCAAGAGAACTTCCCCTTAGCTTAGTGAATGTGGTGAAAATTCATTTTGCAAAGACTACCCTAAAATGTGCAAAGAATAAAAAAAAAAAATGCATTTTGGCTTGCACATGACTGGATCACAGAAGTCAGCAGAGCTTTACCCCATTCACTAAGGGGCAATTCCCTTGCAATATGATCATTTCCCTGCAGAATGAACAGCTTATTTGCCTTTAGTAAATCAACCCCCAAAAATTGGATTCTTTCTATGTATGTATGACAGAACAGGAGTTGGATGGGTAAACTATCGTAATGACTGTCTACTCAGGATAAATTAAAGGCTGACAAGAAGTTATGTTGAATCGGGCGTGCCAATAAGTGTAAGGTAGCTCATGTAGTTCTGTCTGCACTCTACTCACTACTTGTAAGTACTACAGTAACTCTCTGCATTTTCTTGGGGCTCTTCCTGATCCAGGAAAACAGCTTTTCAGATTTCACTTGGTCCTGGGATATCAATCACTACTAATGCACTATCATCCAACTCTTAGTTCATACTAATCATGTACAGTGGGGGTGGGGTGTAAGAGAATGTGCAACCTCCCACTGAAGCTGTATTCTTCATCCGATTCCACCATACTCCATGTGGATTGGTTTGAAGGGGTGAACTAAAATACACATTAGTCAGGTTCTCTGTTGGCCCCAAGCTCTCTGCATATAAGCTATCCAATATATATGGTGAAATAACCCTAGCAACTAATAGGAACTCATCTTATAAAGGTGTGACTAAATTGAATTAGATGTTATCGATTACTACATGTTGGTGTACAACACTTTGGTGCACAACATGGTATTGTTTATCACTGCACTGGTAAACAATGCACAAAATACATATTTTTAAGTGTATGTCTAGACCAGCCATTCTCAACCAGGATACCTTGGAATGATGGGGTTGCTCCAGAGGTCACTAGGCATTCCTTGACTGTGGCTGATTGACATTTGATTATACTTGTACAATTCCAGGGCCAGTGTTACTTGCTAGTGCCAGATGCATGACACCAATGATCGTTTTAGCTGTCTGTAAGGTAGGCGTTTTGACAACCATTATAAGGGGGGCTTTCCACTGGCCACCAATGTAAGAGGCATTTTTTCCCAATGACATCAATGAATTAATTTTAGCAAGGGGTTCCCTGAGACTTAAAAATAGTTTTAAGGCTTTCTAGATATTAATAATAATAATAATAATAATACATTTTACAAAAAATACAAAAAGGTGGAGAAAGGTTACTCTAAATAAATAATTTTGGATGGAGTGTGGAATGATTGAAGGTTTTTTTTTTTTTTTTTTAATTGCTGTCTAAGTCCCTGCTGGGGGATTCACCCTACTTGTCTCTGTAATGTCCTTGTGGTCATTGTCATTGGAACAAAAAGTGATGGGAAATGCACGATTTTGCTGTTACCCACCTACGATAGCCTACACCCTTTCATTCCACTTTAACAGAAGTAAGGAGAAATATTCCAATGATTTTGTCCGAAACTTGTGTTGCACACACACTGTCGGACAAAGTTATCGGAAAATCTGATCGTTCCGAACGAGTTGACGTATAAAACGTACGACGGGACTATGTAGAGGCCAGTAGCCAATAGCTTTTGTCTCCAAATTTCTTCTGAGCATGTGTGGCACTTTGTGCATTGGAATTCTCTACACACGATCGGAAAAAGTCAGATCAGATTTTGTTGTCGTAAAATTTTAGATCCTGCTCTCAAATTTTTTCAGAGGGAAATTTCGACAGAAAAAAATGCTAGAGCCCACACACGACCGGATTTTCCGACATTATAATCCGATCTGACTCTTTCCATTGGAATATCCGACTGTGTGTATGGGGCATGACTGTTTTGTCACCATAACTGACAGTTTTAATAATTCCCAACATTATACATAGCAAAAAGAAAAAAAAGTTTATGGTAGAGATGCACTTAGAAATCTGTATGATCACTTTATTTCTTATTGCATAAATTATTTGTATGGTGCCTTGTGGGTGATTTCTATGTAAGATTTACTTTAGGTTGTTTCATATAATTTCAACAATGGCAGTAGAATTATGCTGCTACTTTGGTCTATGTTTTATAAGATGCTGTAATTTATATGTGTGCTACGTTCACATTGAACAGCATGGAGGCTGATAAATCAGCTTGTGTAACTGACTTAGAAACTTGCTCATGTAAAAATGCAGTAGCTCATATAGGTCATTGGCAGAGCTGCTTCTAGAGTTACCCTTCAAAGATACACCCAAAGCATGGAGGATGGAAAAACCATACCGTGTTAAAAATAGAATAGAGATTTCAATTTCATGCACACCCTTCTATGGAGAAAAACCATCAAATCAAAAATATCAAAAGTTACAATGATAACAGGACATTTACAGTGCATTCATTTATTTATTTTTTTTAGCACCTATGAAAAAAATAGAATCTTGTTAAAATATCCAGTGCTCTAACTGGAAAATTGAACATTTTAGTTTTTAAATATTTTATAATTATTTTCTGATTTTTAAAAAATGACAGTATTCCTACACAGTTTTTATTGATTATTTATGAAATCCATTACAGGATTATAGCATGTTGTCTTGAGTCTTTTCTACTGCAAGCTGATCTAGTTCTAGCAGTTGTTTTTCTTTTTGGAAAATACTTTTTATTGAAAAAAGGGTTACATAATAAAGTTCTAATATATTCTATTGTAACAACTACAACCTTAAACTACTCGTAGTAGTAGTTGTAGGGATACGGGGAAGGATAATAGATCTTATACTCTACTTCAGGGAGAGATGCTGAGGTTGAGAGTAACGCATCTAGATGTACCTTCAGATAACAGCAAAATTAGGTCTTTTTAATCACTTCAGCCCTGGAAGGATTTACCCCCTTCCTGACGAGCACTTTTTGCGATTCGGCACTGTGTCGCTTTAACTGACAATTGCACGGTCGTGCAACGTTACACCAAAACATAATTGACTTCCTTTTTTCCCCACAAATGGAGCTTTCTTTTGGTGGTATTTGATTACCTCCTGCATTTTTTTTTTTTTATTTTTTTTTTGCACTATGCACAAAAATTTTTTGAAAAAAAAAGCAATATTTTTAACCTTTTGCTATAATAAATATCCCAAAGAAAATATAAAAAAAATACATTTTTCCTCAGTTTTGGCCGATATGTATTCTTCTACATATTTTTGGTAAAAAAAATTGTAATAAGCGTATATTGATTGGTTTACGCAAAAGTGTCTACAAAATAGGGGATAGTCTTATAGCATTTTTATTATTAGTAATGGCGGTGATCTGCGATTTTGATAGTGACTGCGACATTGCATAAATTACACTGGCAGTGAAGGGGTTAAATACTAGGGGGCAATCAAGGGGTTAAGTGTGTTCCATGGAGTGATTCTAACTGTGGGGGGGGATGGGCTTACTACAACATGACAGAGATCACTGTTCCCAATGACAGGGAGCAGTAGTTGCTAGGCAGAACGGGGAAATGCCTTGTTTTGGGGCGCAGGGGAAAGACTGCGCTGAAAACGCAAGTAAGTAAATGGAAGTGAAAAAGCTGCCAACACTCAAAGTTGAACGTAAAAAGGTGAATCAAAAAGTGTAGTGCTAGTGTATACAGTAAAGTACGTATATATGTATTTATCTCAATGTAATAAAATAACTCATTACATATAAATGATAAAAATAAAAGTGTTTCATCTCCCCCCCCCCCTCACATTCCGGGAGGCGTAGCGAGTTGACATAAAGTTTGACAGCATGACTGTCAAGATCCTCTCTTGGAACATTAAGGGGTTGAACTCCCCAGGGAAGCGCACCAGTTGTCGCGCCGAGTTATGGAGGCAGAGGGCGCACATTGCATTTCTCCAAGAGACTCGCTTTAGGGCAGACAAGATCTCCAAACTAACGAACAAACACTTCCCGACGGTCTATCATAATCCTCTAAGTCTAAAGGTACGAGCATACTCATCTCTAAGTCCCTCCACTGGCAATTTCTTGACGAGTACCGCGACCAAGAGGGCAGATTCTTGCTTCTAAAGGGGAAAATTTGTTCTCAGACCTTCACTCTTGCGAACATATACCTCCCGAACTCCAACCCACTTCCCACCCTTGAGGCTTTTTTGTCCACCCTCGACTCCTTCCTTGAGGGAACCCTTGTCTTAGGAGGTGATTTTAACTTGACTTTGGACCCTCACAAAGGCTCCTCCTCGAACTTGTCTCCCCTTCCACGGGGAACCCGACTTCTCCTAGTTTGCACTCCCATCAGCTAGTCGACATCTGGAGAATAGTCCACCCACAAGAGCGGGCCTACACCTTTTTCTCTGCCGTCCATGGGTCTTACTCCAGAATCAACCTTTTTCTCCTAAAACACTCGGCAATTCCCCTGGTCAACAAGACAGATATAGGCCACATTGCACTCTCCGACCATGCCCCAATCTTGCTGGAATTGGCAATCTCGCAAGTGTCCCCCAGGACCTCTACGTGGCGACTTAACGAGGCGCTCCTAAAAGACCCTGAAATTGCCTCAGACATCCTTCGGGAACTTAAGTCTTACCTCTCTATCAACGTTGACTCTGTGAACAATCCAGCCTCAGTGTGGTCAGTGCACAAGTGCTTTATCAGTGGCATTCTAATCAAACATGGTCAAGTGGCCAAACAACGTCGCGTTAAAACCCTGTCTGACCTCCTGGCACAACTTCACACTTTGGAACGTCAACACAAGGCTCAACCAGATAGTGCCACGTAAACGGAACTGGTCCGTCTTCGGGAGGCTATCCGAGATCATTCCATGTATGAAGCGAAACATGTACTATTGAAAGCCCGTCGTTCATTCAAATACGGTGACAAATGTGGCCGTCTATTGGCCAACGCTCAGACGTACGTTCCCACTCTTCTCTTGTCATCGGGCGCCAAAGTCCATTCATCCCCAGAACTTGCGGAGACTTTCCGCGCCTTCTACTCCAATTTATACAATTTGGACCCGCTGTCCACCTCCCGGTCAATACCCCAAAACGCTCTAGATGTCCGCAATTACCTTCAGGAAACCGACCTTCCCACTGACGATGGAAGAGCGAGAAGAACTGTCACAGCCCATTACTACAGAGGAATTCACATCTGCCATAGCAGACACCCAGTCCGGTAAAGCTCCCAGACCTGACTGATTCACTCTCCCTTATTACAAAATGTATCAGGACTCTCTGGCACCTTCCTTTCTTGCGGCCTTCAATGCTGTAATCAAAGTTACAGGCCCATTTCACTTCTGAACTGTGATGTGAAACTATTCACTAAAATCTAGGGATGAGCCGAACACCCCCCCGTTCGGCTCGCACCAGAACCCGCGAACGGACCTAAAGTCCGTGCGAGCTTTAGAACCCTATTAGTTATAATGGATGCGAACGTTCGAAATTAAAAGTGCTCATTTTAAAGGCTAATATGCATGTTAATGTCATAAAAAGTGTTTGGGGACCTGGGTCCTGCCCCAGGGGACATGTATCAATGCAAAAATTTTTTTAAAAACGGCCGTTTTTTCAGGAGCAGTGATTTTAATAATGCTTAAATTGAAACAATAAAAGTGTAATATTCCTTTAAATTTCGTACCTGGGGGGGTGTCTATAGTATGCCTGTAAAGGGGCGCATGTTTCCCGTGTTTAGAACTGTCTCTGCGCAAAGTGTCATTTTTGAAAGTAAAAAAGCTATTTAAAATCACTCGCGGCTAATGTTAATTCACGGCTCCCGTAACACAGAGAACAGTGATTCATTGAAACTCATTCATAAAAAAAAGTCATTGATAAAAAAAAAAAAATGAAAAAAAAAAAAGCGTAGGGGTCCCCCCAAATTCAATAACCAGGCCCTTCAGGTCTGGGATGGATATTAAGGGGGATCCCAGCCAAAAAAAAAAAAAAAAAAAATGGCGTAGGGTCCCCCTCAAAATCCATACCAGACCCTTGAGGTCTGGTATGGATTTTAAGGGGAACCCTAGCCAAAAAAAATGGCGTGGGGTCCCCCTCAAAATCCATACCAGACCCTTATCCGAGCACGCAACCTGGCAGGCCGCAGGAAAAGAGGGGGGGACGAGAGCGGCCCCCCCTCTCGCCTGAACCGTACCAGGCCACATGCCCTCAACATTGGGAGGATGCTTTGGGGGTCTAAGACCCCAAAAGCACCTTGTCCCCATGTTGATTAGGACAAGGGCCTCTTCCCCACAACCCTGGCCGGTGGTTGTGGGGGTCTGCGGGCGGGGGGGCTTATCGGAATCTGGAAGCCCCCTTTAACAAGGGGACCCCCAGATCCCGGCCCCCCCCCTGTGTGAAATGGTAAGGGGGTACAAAAGTACCCCTACCATTTCACCAAAAAAGTGGCAAAAATGGTAAAAAGGACTGGAGACAGTCTTTGACAATTCCTTTATTAAAATCTTCTTTCTTCTTTCTTCATCCTTCGGATTCTTCATCTTCTCCTTCCTTCATCTTCTTCCATCTTCTTCTTCCATTTTCTTCTTCCTCCGATCCGCTTCTTCTTGCGCTGGTCTTCTCGTCCTTCTCGTCCGGCATCTTCTTCCGTCGGCGTCGGCGTCGGTGTCGGTGTCTTCTTGGGCCGCTCCGCGCAATGGGAGGCTCCCGCTGTGTGAGGCTCCGCTCCATCTGACAGGTCTTTTAAAACGGAGGGCACCTGGTGACCCCGCCCCCCTCTGACATCATGGGGAAAGCCATCATGGAATTCCCCATGACGTCCCTGTGCGTCAGAGGGGGCGGGGTCACCAGGTGCCCTCCATTATAAAAGACCTGTCAGACGGAGCGGAGCCTCACACAGCGGGAGCCTCCCATTGCGCGGAGCGGCCCAAGAAGAGACAGAGACACCGACGCCGACGCCGACGGAAGAAGATGCCGGACGAGAAGGACGAGAAGACCAGCGCAAGAAGAAGCGGATCGGAGGAAGAAGAAAATGGAAGAAGAAGATGGAAGAAGATGAAGGAAGGAGAAGATGAAGAAACCGAAGGATGAAGAAAGAAGAAAGAAGATTTTAATAAAGGAATTGTCAAAGACTGTCTCCTGTCCTTTTTACCATTTTTGCCACTTTTTTGGTGAAATGGTAGGGGTACTTTTGTACCCCCTTACCATTTCACACAGGGGGGGGGCCGGGATCTGGGGGTCCCCTTGTTAAAGGGGGCTTCCAGATTCCGATAAGCCCCCCGCCCGCAGACCCCCACAACCACCGGCCAGGGTTGTGGGGAAGAGGCCCTTGTCCTAATCAACATGGGGACAAGGTGCTTTTGGGGTCTTAGACCCCCAAAGCATCCTCCCAATGTTGAGGGCATGTGGCCTGGTACGGTTCAGGCGAGAGGGGGGGCCGCTCTCGTCCCCCCCTCTTTTCCTGCGGCCTGCCAGGTTGCGTGCTCGGATAAGGGTCTGGTATGGATTTTGAGGGGGACCCCACGCCATTTTTTTTGGCTAGGGTTCCCCTTAAAATCCATACCAGACCTCAAGGGTCTGGTATGGATTTTGAGGGGGACCCTACGCCATTTTTTTTTTTTTTTTTTTGGCTGGGATCCCCCTTAATATCCATCCCAGACCTGAAGGGCCTGGTTATTGAATTTGGGGGGACCCCTACGCTTTTTTTTTTGTTTTTTATTAATGAATGACAGCTCTCTGTGTTACAGGAGCCATCAATTCATTAGCCGCGAGTGATTTAAATAGCTTTCTTCCTGCAAAAATGACACTTTTTTGCAGGGAAAGTTCTAAGCACAGGAAACCTGCCCTCCTTCACAGGCTACCTATAGACACCCCCCAGATGTGATACTGCAATGCTGTTCTAACAGCATGCACACACATATCCCCAGAAATAAAGAACATATTGTTGTCAGCAGTCAGCAGCACACTGACACGCTGACACTGTGAGTGAAACATAATATGCGAGGCCGCCGCCGCGGCGGCCTCTTATACCGTGGGGCGTGTATTAAAGCCCCTGAGCTATAATTGGCTACAGGCATCCTGCCTGTAGCCAATTATGGCTCTCCTCGCTGCCGGCGCTGTGATTGGCCAAGCATGCGGGGTCACAGTGCATGCTTGGCCAATCATCAGCCAGCATTGCACTGCGCGGGCCGCAATGCATTGCGGGGCCGCTCGCATCACACGAATTTGATGCGAGCGGTCCCAATAGTTCTGGGCTCGCCGAGCGAGCGAACACCCGGTGCTCGATTCGAACATGGGTTCGAATCGAACACCGGGCTCATCCTTACTAAAATCCTTGCCTCTAGGATGAATGCCTTACTACCACACCTAATTGTAACAGATCAAGTCGGTTTTATCCAGACTAGAGAGGCCAGAGACAACACCATTCGGACACTAAACATTATAGAAAAAGCAAAAAAATCCTGTGTGCCTCTGCTGCTCCTATCCACAGATGCCAAGAAGGCCTTTGACAGGGTGGACTGGTCTTTTCTCCAGGAGACACTTAAATTCGTAGGAATGCCAGATCCTATCCTGTCATGGATACCGGCCATCTATGATAATCCCACAGCGACAGTACGGGTAAATGGCTATGACTCCAGCCCTTTTCCCATCTCGAATGGCACCAGACAGGGCTGCCCCCTGTGCCCAATACTATTCGTCCTTTCCTTGGAACCTTTTTTACACCATATCAGAGGCAATCAGTCCATTAGAGGCATTTAATCAGGCAAATCTCAACACAAAGTTGCAGCCTATGGGGACGACCTATTCTACATTACTGAGCCCCTTACCTCCTTACCCTCCCTGTTACAGGAGCTGAAGCGCTATGGCACCCTGTCTAATTTTAAGTTTAATCTACAAAATTCAGAGGCCCTGAATATTTCTTTATCAGAATCTACCATCTCTAACCTACGCCCCTTCTTCCCAAATGGGCTACCCGCTCAATTCAATACCTGGGAACAAAAATTCCCACAAACCTGCATGACGTTTTTACCCTCAACTACCAGGCCCTCTTATCTACGCTCACTGCTGATCTTAAACGGTGGGACTCGCTGGCCCTTTCCTGGTTTGGCCGCTGTAATGTACTGAAAATGAATACAATGCCTAGACTTCTGTATTTACTGCAGGCTTTGCCTATCAAGATACCTCAGATGTTCTTTCACGCTGTACACTCAATATTTATTAGATTCATCTGGTGCAGTAAACACCCACGTCTCGGCAGAGCATTACTACTACGACCAAAGATCAAGGGCGGTCTCGGGTTTCCAGATCCTGCTCTATACTACACTGCAGCACATATGAAACTCTGGGTGTCGCTGGAACAGGAGGCTGCCCAGGCCCCACTCGCGGGTTTACCTTGGGCAGGGAAAACTTCTGCCACCCACTTGACTACCCATCCACTGATTGGACCAACTCTTATGGAACTGAAAAGGTTCTTCCGTTTATCCTCACTAAGAAACTTTCCTTCCCCAATGACGCCACTTGTTGGTCACCCGGATTTTACACCTGGCCTTACTGACCCATTCTTTCTCTCGCAAGCCCCACAGGGACTCATGAGAGCCTCTTCGTTATTATGTTCTTCCGGTTGGCTTACTACGGAGAACTTGCTCGGTGGTCGGGCCCCCTCTCTCATTAGATCGCTGGAGGATTAATCCACTATCTTACTTCCTCGGCTCTCTGCCCAACCAACCCATTTTATCAGAAAGCTCCACTCTTTTGAGGAACTATGCTCAGGTGAAGGACCGATCCGGGGTCCTTGTCAACCTCCTACAAATTCTTGATAGACCTTCACGCCACTGAAGACCCTCTATTTTTGGCAAAATGGGAGAGGGACTTGCAAGTCACCTTCACAGTACCCCAAAAGGATCGTATAATTTTTTCGCACAGAAATCTTCTCTGTGTAGCAAATACCAAGAGACCACGTATAAAATAACGCGCTGGTATAGAACCCCCTCCGTGCTGGCTAAGATATCCCCTCTGCAAACTGACCGCTGTTGGCACTGCGGCCTACACTCAGGCACCCTCTTACATATTTTCTGGGAATGCCCTGCGCTCCAAACTTTTTGGCAGCCGGTGCTCAAGCTTATACAGAAACTCAGACATCTCCCTACATGATAACCCAGCTGCGGTCCTCCTCAACCTTACCCCCCCTATCAAGGAAACGTTATCACAAATCTCTTCTCAAACATCTCCTTAATGCTGCATGGGCCAGCATCCCACCCCTTTGGAAACAACAGTCTGCACCAACGGTGGCCCAATGGTTTGTGAGAGTGAAGGACATTGAGCAAATGGAAGATCTGACCTCTGCCTTGCGAGATAAGTCAGAGGAACATAAGTCCAGATGGTTCTACTGGGATCTCTTTTTCGCTTCTCTGACAAGTTCCACCAATACACGCTAGGATCCACTGTCTAGGATCCCCACCGCCTGTTCCGTACTATCGATCACGACTCCCGGGGGGTGACACCCAACCCCCGTTTGCCTCCCCCCCTTTTTTTTTCTTTTTCTCTCGCTCTCGCTCTCTCTCTCCCTCACTCGTCTCCTCTTTTTTCTTTCTCTCTCGTTTCCATCTCTCCTCTTCAACTAAAAGACAAAAAGTGATGGGCACAGAAGAATTTATTTTGTATAGTTGATGTGCTTGTTGCGCTTACCACAGTCTATGTGCAATGTTTATATGCAATGTGAAGTTATCTTTTTATTTGTATCTGTGTCACATCTTTAAAGAATTAAAAAAAAAAAAAAAAAAAGTGCATAAATCAATGCAAAGAGATCAGTCCACAAAAGTGTGAGTGTGCAAAGGATGTTCTTCTTGTTGGAGTGACACCAAACCAAATGGGGACAGGAAAACAGCTTGTCTGTACAGTCCCTGACAAAAGTCTTGTCGCTTGTGTACAAATTGACCTGAAGGGCCACTAAAATATATTTCTAATCAAGATTTTGTTACAAGAAATGGGTCATTTTAATCCCAAGAGCTTTTGTAATAATGTTTCAGTTCAAAACGAAACTGGCAAAAACTATTCTAATATTCACAGCTTGGTAAAGCCCATTGAGTCAATTTTTACCAAGACATAAGTGTTGTCGCCTTGTTATATGAGTTTCACCTGTGACTAATAATGGATCAATTTGGTCGCAGGTGTTTATAAAAAGAACACCAGTACACTAGACCTTCTCAACTGCAACTAGACCTCTGCAAACATGCCTAAGATTCACCCGGAGACTAAAGTGTTGATTATCAAGAGGCTGAAGACCAGATCCACTGCTGATGTGGCAGACACCTTCAATGTGTCTCAGCATCAAGTTCAGAGAATAAAAAAAAGATTTGAAGAGACTGGAGACATTTTGGACAAGGCCAGGTCAGGCCGACCCCGCAAGACAACTGCTCGAGAGGACCGTTTGTTGGCTCGAAAATCCAAGGCCAGCCCATTTTCCACTGCAGCAGAGCTCCACGAGACCTGGTCACCTGAAGTCCCTGTGTCAACCAGAACAGTTTGTCGGATTCTGTCTCGAAATGGCCTCCATGGTCGAATCAGTGCCCATAAGCCAGCACTAAACAAAAGACAATTGAAAAACCACGTGACATTTGCCAAGGGACACAGCCTGCTAAAAGGATGGACTCTGGAAAAGTGGTAGAAGGTGGATTTTTCAGATGAATCTTCTGTTGGATTACACCACAGTCGCCGCAAATATTGCAGGAGACCTACTGGAACCTGCATGGAGCTGAGATTTACCCAGAAAACAGTGAAGTTTGGTGGAGGCAAAATCATGGTCTGGAGTTACATCCAGTATGGGGGTGTGCAAGGGATCTGCAGGGTGGAAGGCAACATCAATAGTCTGAAATACCAAGAAATCTTAGCTACCTCTTATATTCCAAACCATAAAAAAGGCCAAATTTTGCAGCAGGATGGTGCTCCATCGCATACTTCCATCTCCACATCAAAGTTCCTTAAGGCAAAGAAGATCAAGATGCTCCAGGATTGGCCAGCCCAGTCACCAGACATGAACATCATTGAGCATATGTGGTGTAGGATGAAAGATGAAGCATGGAAGACGAAACCAAAGAATATTGATGAACTCTGGGAGGCATGCAAGACTGTTTTCTTTGCTATTCCTGATGACTTCATCAATAAATTGTATGAATCCTTGCCAAACCGCATGGATGCTGTCCTTCAAGCTCATGGAAGTCGTACAAGATATTAAATTTGGATCTCACAGTACCACTACTTAATTTTCTGACATATTTTTGGATTTTCAGTAAAGTTGTTCAATTTCTGTATAGGCGACAAAACTTTTGTCTTGCCAAAATTTGACCTGTCTGTCTTGATTAAATGATAAATCTTTTTTCAGTGAAACTAATTTATTTCAGTGCATTAAACATAATTTGGGAGGGCTTTAGCTTTTCATATGAGCTATTTCTAACAACAATTGATTAATTAAAAGTCAGGTTAATAGCAGGAGTTTCTACAAAATAGAGAAGCAACAAGACTTTTGTCAGGGACTGTAGTTATTCTCAAAGATACTTCAAAGGTAAGTTAATGAATACTCTTACCAAATCAGGTGGACACGCATGCCCTGTGACAGTGGGTCAAAAAGGCTCTGGGTCCTATGGGGTCTGGAGCTGATGTACCTAGGATATGCTCAATCCAATCCGGCATGGGATCCCCGACACTCGGTCCTAAGGCTCCATGGATATATCCAAAGGTAAGATGTTATCACTGCAGACAATTCCTAATAGGCTCCAAGCAGGCATATGGACAAAAAGAAAGGGAGAAGGAGGACTCCATATAGTGCAGGTCAAACCAGGAGGTTTATTGAAATATGTCATATATAACAAATGACATGATAAAAGTGATCACAAAAATATAAAATGGTATATAAAAGCAATGTGGGGTGCAGTAAGTGCTAGCCCAATGCGTTTCGACACTAGAGCGTCTTCAACTGGGGCAAATGTCTGTCCCCTCACATTGCTACTGAATAAATAAGTTTCTAACAGGATGGTCCAACCTCTAAGGGGCGGAGTCATAACAAACTAGAAAACACCTACCAAACTACTTGTGCAAGTATGGAAAAAGTAATTTATCCTAAACATAACGAAGAATAAATTAAATTTGGTTACAAACAGTTGGTTTCCTCCAGTTTATAAACCACAGTATTATGGTTAAAAATGGAGACCGGGCGTCTGTGGAGTGCCCTCCAAGCCTCGGTTTGGGATTTGATCATGTGACGCAAAAGGGCCAATGGGAAGAGATATGCTTGATACCATGATGTCTGTACTACATTGCCATAGTGATACCAACGCTATGCGTTATACGAGCGCATGCTCATTGTATTTAGAGCCGTGCATCGCCATGATCTGAGCATAAAAGCAAACGGAGGGCGTCATCATTCGCTTCCACTGGTGCATCCAATTTTTTTTTTTGTGGGCCCTCCTCTTTAAGACCCTTTTCTATTCTATATACGATCTCAGGAGTTATTTGCCCCACGGCATGAATGTGGACTGGGATATAAACTGTTTTATTAATTAGGCTTAATTCTCTCTTTTTTTTCCCTCCCTCTCCATTAATATACATTTTACTTCCATGCTTTGAGTCCTTTTAGGCCTTTTAACATCCATCATTTGACTCTTTTTATTGTCACATGCAACATTAGTCTTTTATTCATTGGCACGCAAACACTTTCATGTGAATATATATTCTGTCTATAGCAGATATACGCAGTGGCCCATTTTTGAGATATCCAACTTTTAACATGTTTTTTTATTAATATATTTTTGGATGTTTTTACCACTATTTTATTTTCTCTTCTTTTTATTATTCTGGTAGTGTATTTGATTTTATTGGTTTCCCTTAGTTACAGCAGACCCGATGACTCCGCTTGCCGGCGAATAGCATCCTACACCTTTTTACCGGGAGATGGGGCCATGCAGTTATGTGTGGTGGTTTATCTCGACCATATCCTCATATTTTCCAAGTCCCTGAAGAGCCATCACACAGATGTCGTGTGCTTCAGAAACTAAGAGAGAACAATCTCTCCTATAAATTGGAAAAGTGTGAATTCCATTGCGAACAGGTTAAATTCCTGGGTTATGTAATTTCCCCTGCTGGTTTTTCGATGGACCTACAGTCTCCCCGACCCGTGGGTTTACGTCCTCTGCAGCATTTTCTTGGCTTTGCCAACTATTATCGGAAGTTTATTCGTAACTTCTCATCTCTGGTCAAGCCCCCTGACTGATATGACCAGAAAGGATGGTACCTCACAGAGTTGGTCTTCGGAGTCCATTAAGGCCTTTGAGAGTCTCAAGGCTGCCTTTTTTTCTGCTCCTGTGTTGGCACATCCCGATCCTACGTTATCTTTTATCCTTGAGGTTGATGCTTCTGAGACTGGAGTTGGCGCCCTTCTGTCTCAACTTCCTACCTGTGAGAGCGCTATGCATCCTTGTGGCTACTTTTCCAAGAAATTGTCACCGGCGGAGTGCAATTACGAGATGGGTGACAGGGAGCTGTTAGCGATCATTTTTTTTATTTTTATTTATTTTAATTATATCCACTTACAAAAACTAATTCTGTAAATTCAACATGATTACATTTAGTGTATGTGTTTTACATCCCCCCGTGAATACTTCCCACACCCCCCTGCCCCCCACCTCTCCGTCCGTCCCCATCCATCCCATTATCTGAGTTTTCTCCCTTTCTCCCAGTTCTCCCACTTTACCCTGTCTTATCCTTCTACAACCTCCAGATATCTCATTGTATCTCCAATCTTTCCATTTATTCATCATTCCCTCTATTCCCTCCTCTCCACAATACAATATTCCATGTTATATGTCTCTTCTACCCTTCCGAACCAATCTTTTATTGTGGGACTTTTTGTTTCTTGCCAGTATCTTGGTATCAGACTTTTAGCTGCATTGATTAGGTGAGGTATCACAGATTCTTTATGTTGTTTTATTGAACTTTCTATCCCATGGAACAAGCACGTCCACGGTTCTTCCAATATCTCTCTTTTGGTAATTTATTTTATTAACTGTAAGATCTTCCAATAACTTTATTTTTGGGCAATCCCACCATAAATATGCTATTGTTCCCTCTACTTTACATCCCTGCCAACAATGTGATGATTTCCCTGTTTGATATTTACTTATTTTGTCTGGGGTTATATCCCACCTTGCATTTATAGTTCATCGCAGCTGTGTTAGTGTCGACTGCGGAGCTATATACCAATGTCAAAATTTTTCCTAGTTTTTGTTTATTCCCTCGTGTTCCCAATTCTCTTTCCCATTTTTTTATGAATGGCGGGTCCTCCAGCTCTTCCTCTGCCATTAAAATTTTTAAATCTGTGATATACAATTTTTTGTATTTAATGCCATACTCAGCCACTCCAGCGGCCTTAGATCTTCCGCTGGTCTTAATGGTTGTGGCAAAGTCATAACAAAGTGTTTCAACTGGAGGTACTGCCATTCATCAATCACCATCAGCTCTGTCTTGTGTTTAAATTCTTGAAATGTGCATATTTTCCCCTTTTCTATTATATCCTTTAGTTGTGCTTTTTCATTTTTTATCCAATCTTCAAATAATTTCCCTTTTCCGAGTATAAAATAATTAGTTTCTTTCAGTGATATTAGTGGAGAGTTATATTTCCATTTACCTAGTTTATGTATTAGATCCCAAATTCTAAATACGTTTCGTGTCAGTGCATGTGTATTCTCACCCAGTGCTCTATATTGAGGAGGGATCCAAAACCGTGCATCACTCAATACATTCTCGATTTGTACCCATCTTTTTTCGTTTTTCTCCCTTGACCACTCCATTACATGCGAAATTAACAGTAGTATTTTTTAAAGTCTGGAACTTTTAGCCCACCTTGTGTTTTATCTCTCCTTAATACCAAGAATGATATTCTCGGTTTCCTATTCTGCCAGATGAACTTAGTTATTATATTTTTTAATGTTTTAAAATATGTCTGAGGTAGGGGTATAGGCAATGTTTGAAATTTGTACAACATTTTCAGTACTGTTAACATCTTTATGGTATTTATTCACTCCATTCCATGAGAGGGGCCTTGTTGCTATTTTTCTTATTCACGTTTTTGTTTCATTTAATAGTGGGATGTAGTTTGCCTTATATAATTTCCCTGGGGATGATGTTAATCTTATTCCTAGTTATTTTAGTTCTGTCTTCCATATGAATTGAAATTCTTGATGTAAGCACCTTTCTTCCTGTTTATTTATATTTAAGATATCTGTTTTAGAAAGATTTATTTTTAAGTTTGATAATTCTCCATAATATTTCAGGGTCTTCATTAGATTGGGCATTGTAATCCTAGGGTTATAAATATAAAAAAATACATTGTTGGCATAAGCTGCTATTTTGTGTTCCTCCTCTTCTATCTTAATTCCTCTTATGTCTGTGTTGTTCCATATTGTTGCTAGCAGGGGTTCTAATAATAGGGTCGATAGGGGACACCCGTCTCGTACCGTTTTACATCTCAAAAGGGGAAGATAAAGTCCTGTTGACCTTCACATTTGCAGTAGGATGCTTATATAATATAATTTTAATCCATTGGACCATCCTTGGGCCCACCCCCATGGCTTCCAAGGTGTTCATCATGAACACCTTGGAATCAACAGGAATAGACCTGGGGTATTTTCCTCTCTAATTTTCTGAAGCAAGAGCAATGTTCTCACCCCATTGTCTCTCCCTTCTCTGCCGGGGATGAAACCCACTTGGTCCACACGTACCAAGCCGATCATCAACTCTTTCATCCTGGTAGCTAATACTTTTACGAATGACTTTGTGTCCGCGTTCAACAGAGATATTGGTCTGTAACTTGAACATAGTGTACTATCTCTTTTCCCTCCTTTGGGATAATTGTAATTGAGGCCGACAGGGCTTCTCTTCCGATCTCATAATTTGTTCCCAATCCGTTCATATATGAACATAATTTAAGTAATAGGGTTTCTTTAAATTTTTTGTAATAGTAAGTCGTAAACCCGTCAGGCCCTGGACTTTTCCCCGATGCCAATTCCTTTAATGCTATATTGATTTCCTCCTCTGTTATGGGTTTTTCTAATGTGATTAGCTTATTCTCTGCTACTTGAGGTAGTCCGGCACTTTTTAAGAACTCTTTTATCTTTTCCGATCTTGCTATTTCTTGTTGACCCTTTTGTTTTATTGAATATAAGGACCCATAATAGTTCTGGAACACTTTCGCTATTTCTGTTGTTGAAAATACCATCTCCCCGGTACTATTCTGTATTTTTTCTATATAGTTTAAAGCGGAAGTAAACCCATCGATTTAACAGTTTAAAAAAAAAAGGCATGCCGTGAATGCTAACTGCACATTGGCTGTGCTCTCAACCAAACAGTCAACCATCCAATGGCTGGTGTCATAACGGATCACATGTGCAGCACTGTGGCAGTTGAAGATTAAACAGAGGCAAAGATGGCAGCTTCCTTGGCTGAAAACGATAGGGGGGTTTACTTCCACTTTAATTTTTTTTTCTTCTTCAATATTCTTGCCAGATTTTTCCCCGATTTTTTTCCCCCATAAATATCTTTCTTTTGTGATTCTATTGAAGTCCTTCCTCATCTCCTGATCCAATAGGTCTTTTAGTTTGTTCCTTTTTATCACTAGTGCCTGGAGCCCCTCCCCTTCTATCTTTTGTTATGATTCTGTTCTAATTCATGGATTTCTTTAATTAATATTTCCATCTTTTTTTTCCTTTCCTTTTTTTTTTTCCCTTGATCCTATCTCTATCAGGATGCCCCTGATATAGGCCTTATGGGCCTCCCAATGGGTGGCCCCCGTTATCTCTTTTGTGTCATTTATTTTAAAATATTGTTAAATTTTTTCTTTTATTTTCCCTTCCTCTTCTATACTTTGTATTAGTTCTTCATTTAATCTCCAAGAATTTAATTGTCTTTGGGCACCTGGCATCTTCATTTCCATGCTCACCAGGGAATGGTCTGACAGTGTTGTTATTTCAATACTCGTCTTAGTCACCAACTCTAGTAACCTGTGTTTGACCATTATATAGTCAATCCTTGAGTACGTCGCATGCACAGGGGAGTAGAACGTATATTCCTGTGTCTTGGGGTGCTGCACTCTCCATATGTCCATCAATTGACACTGATACATTTTCTTTTTTATTGGTTTCAACTGTACATTCCTAGTCCCCTGTGCCCGCGATGTACTATCAACACTTGGATTTAAGCAAACGTTTAGGTCTTCTGCCATAATCACACTTTCCTTTTTAAAGTCCATTAACTTCCCTATGACCTGCCTCAAATAATTAGTTGTTTTTTTATTGGGGCAATAGATGTTTACCAGTGTACATTCCATTTCACAAAGTTTTCCTTTTAGGAAGAGGTATCACCCTTCTGGGTCTGTCATCCTTTTCTCCAATATGAACTTCACCCCTCTGGCCACTCCAATGGCTACCCCTTTTCCCTGGTTGTTGTAGAATCCCCATAAAACTATGTTGGGTGATCTCTCAAGAACAGCTTTACATTGGTCTCATGGGAAATATGCGTCTCCTGAAGGCAAACTACCCCAGCTTTATACTGTTTAACCTCCTTTAGGATTTTATGCCTCTTTGCTGGTGTATTAAGCCTGCGAACATTATATGATATAAATTTTATTTATGTCATCTTAGATCACAGCATTCTCTAACCTATCAGGGAAAGAATTAATCTGATTGATGTGATACACATAGATGGGGATCTCTGGACACCCCTCACCCTCCTCCCTCCTGCCCTCCCACGATCCCCACTCGCCCTCCCCTTGCCCTCCCCCTTGGCCCCTTTCCGGCCCTAGAACCATGGGTGGAAACACAATCCGTCTACACTGATGATTTTCTAATCCCGGGGTGAGACTCTGACCATGCCTCCCCTCCAACCCCCCACCCCAGATCTCAAATATGGGGGGGTGGGCCAGGAGCGCATCAGTGATCCACGTGTCCCAACTCTGTCCCCCTTTAACCCCACTAATCCCCCCTCTCCTTCTGTGCCCCCTCATGCTCACCCCAACCTATTTTGTTTAAAAACATTTTCCCCTTTCATCTTATGTTTCTGCTTATCCTGCTTGAGCGCTTTCTAATCCCACTTTCTTTCCACCTGTTTCTATTCAGTCTCTAGGGTAAATCTTTGTTTTTAAGTCTTACTAGCGACTCTGTGCGATTTTTGCCAAAGTTCGTCTTCCTTCTGTATTAATATTTCTTCTTCTGCCCATCCTGGGATAACCGGAGCTTGTAAATCCAATTTATTACAGAATTCTTGTAGATTTTCTGGAAACCTTAATCTCATTGATCTTCCGTCCTTCTGACCTATTAAACATGTTGGAAAACCCCAACTATATTTAATATTCTTTGTTCGCATTTGTTTGAGTAAGGGTTTAAGGAGTCTTCACCTAGCTAGCTAGTGTTTCTGGTGCTAGGTCTGTAAAAACTAGGAGGTCCATCATATTTTAGTGGTGGTCGTCCTCTCATTTTCCCCCAAATTTGTGCTTTTTCTTTATATAGTAGAAACCTCACTAAAACATCTCAGGTAAGTCTGCTGATATATTTTGAGGTTTTCTGATCCTATGAACTCTTTCTATCTTGAGGCCATCCTCTGCTGTAATCTCCAGGAGAGGGTTAAATATTTTGTTTATTATTTTTCTTAGGTCTTCTCCTCTTTTTTCTGGTATGGCACGGATCCTTAAATTCTTTCTTCTGTTTTGGTTCTCCTGATCCTCTAGTTTGTATAACCTTCTCCTCTGCTCTAATTTCATATTCTTAACTTGTTCTTTTAGTTGTATTACTTCTTGAGCTTGCTTGTCCATTTTTTCTTCTGTCTCCTCTACCTGTGTCAGTAATTGTCCTATATTGGCCCATAATGTGGGGATTTCTGTTGTCTATCATTTCTAGTTTTGTTGGCATTTGGGCACCTGCTCTTTATTCCTCCAACTTACTTTTTTCCAGTTCACTTTCTATGCTTATATCTTCTTTGGATTGGTCTGAGATCTCTCCTTTCTTTTTTCCAGGACCTTTTTTCCTATCTTAATTTCCTTGTTGCTGTTTATCTGATCCTGGACTTTTTGGGCTCCCGTCCTTTGTCAGATATTTCTTGATCGTACTTGTGTTGGCATTTTCTTTTGGAGTTTTTTGTTTGTTGTTTTTGTAGTTTTGCCTTTCATCGTGTTTTATTTTTTTATTTTTGGTTTCCCCAGGTTGATTTTCAACTTAATGCAACTTGATGTACTTTCCACACCTTCCTGAGGACTGTATACTTCTATGATCTTAAATGTTAATAAAGAATTTCAAAGCTGTACATATAGTAATTCATGGGACTCTTCTTTATCATTTTCTTTTTTTTTAATCCAACTAAATAGTTGCTTATAGCACAATTCAATAGGGGGTATATAATACTATTCCTGGAATACCTTTCCCTAGACGCTTTTTAGGCACTTTATAGGCCGTTCATACACAGTTTCAGATACGGTTCTTAAGTGGTTTTCTAGGTCATTCATCTGCAGTTTCTATATGCCGTTCAGATGTAGCTTCGAACGCAATGAAAAACTGCTTTTAACACCATTCAATAAGAAATATATAGGACTGTTCACAAATTACCTTATTAAAGACCAAACCTAGACAGTTCATAGACAGTTCATTGACAAATCATGAACAATTTCATGGGCAGTTCATGCGTGGTTTCATGGATAATTCATGAGCATTTTTTTATGACCGGTTTGTAAGCGGTTTCAGGCAAAATTCATATATTCGTATATGGTTTCCCCTGCCAGTCACGTGCAGTTTCCTACTGCATACCTATGCTCTTTTTTGCATATGCAATAAATAAGCAATTTTCATAGGCAGTTCATATACTGTTTTCCTAGGCAATTCAAAAGCAGTTTTATAAGCACATCATAGGCATTTTCAGAGCGTTTCAAAGCTGTTTCATAGGCAGTTCATTCCTGAGTAAAACATTGAGTTTGTCAATTTAAGTTATCACACACCCTTTCTTCTTCTCCACTTACTTCCTTATTTCCAGCTCCTCAGGAAACTATGCACCTGTACGATGGCTCTGCCACTCTTCTCCTCTCTTCAAGATCTTCAATGAGAGGTGTAGAGAGGTTGAAAGAAGAAATGGGGGAGAAAAAAAAAAAAAAAGGAGAGCCACAAAGAGCAGCGACACTGATAAAAGCACAGCACACCAAAGGTGTAAGGCTGTGTGTCCCTTAGTCTGTTTGCCTTATCATCTGGGTTTCTGGCGTTCCCCCCTCTGCTCAGGCTCCACATATATCACGGCTCAGCGCTCGCTGTTCTCTCCTCTCCCTCAATTGCTGACATGCAGGCTGGCTTTGATGTTACCTTACAGTCTATTTACACTTTACTTTCTCTCCCCCTGACCTTTCCTCCTCCGTCCTCCGTCCTCCGTCACCCCAGCAACCAGCATAGGCTTCGGCATCTACAGTCACCTCACCACTCCACTCTCCTCCACTCACTCGTCTCCTGGGACGCTGACAGAGAGCTCCTGGCTAACCATCCGCCGGATCGCTCCTTCGCATAATCTCCCCAGCTCCCTGACTCAGCTCCCTCTCTCCCAGCTGGTCAGTGCCACCCCGTGCGGGCAGGGGGATAGCGGGGGGCGGCCTTTTCACCGAGCTGGCATCCAGCATACGGGGGGTGTCAACAGGATTCAGCGAAGGTCAGGACTGTCCGAGGTGGGGGTCCCGCAGCCTCTCACACCGCGGTTCTCCCACCGATCTTCCTTGGATCACCTTCACACTCCTTCACACTCTCTTGGCACCATGTTCAGGCCCCGCCCCCAGCCGAGGAGCGTCACATCAAGTCCTCCTCCTGAAAAGCATTTCTCCCTGCAAAGTTAGCGATCATTTTAGCCCTGAAAGAATGGAGACATCTCCTCGAAGATACCACTGTGCCGGTTCTCATTCTTGCTGACCTGCTGATGCCTGCCTGCCTTCCTACCAGGTTGGGGACAGGGTCTGGCTGTCATCTCGCAACCTCCGACTTCGTGTTCCCTCTCTGAAGTTTGGGGCCTTTCTGTATTCTTCGCAGGATTAACCCAGTGGCTTACGCATTAGACCTTCCTTCTAATATGCATATTTCGAATGTATTTCATGTCTCCTTATTAAAACCTTTGGTCTGCAACCGCTTTACCACCTCAGTGCCTCGTCCTCACCCTGTACAGGTTGAAAACCATGAGGAGTATGAAGTGCAGTCCATTGTTGACTCCCGTAGGTTCCGTGGGCGCATACAGTACCTGGTGCATTAGAAAGGGTACGGTCCGGAGGAACGCTCTTGGGTCTCATCCTCGGATGTACATGCCACTGTCCTCCTCCGTGATTTCCATAGATGTTTTCCCCTCAAGCCTGGTGGTCCTCCGAGATGGAGGGGTCTTTGAGGAGGGGGTACTGTCAGGGCTGGGCTTAGCCCTTCCTTCTCAAAGCTGGCCGCTCAGCTGTCATCTAATTGCCAGCTCCTATCTCTCCACAGTGACTCACCTGTTGATGATATCCTGCTCATCAGTCCTACCTACTTTAAAGTGGGGTGCCCACAAAAAAAAAAAATTAAAAGTCAGCAGCTACAAATACTGCAGCTGCTGACTTTTAATAATCGGACACTTACCTGTCCCAGGGTCCAGCGATGCGGGGGAACGAGACCCCCCTCTCGTTCCCCGCTCCGCTCGCGGCGCCGGCATTCTTAATGTGGGAACCTGGCTGTGGCTTCACAGCCGGGCACCCACTGCGCATGCGCGAGCGGCGCCTTGCGCCGTGATTCGACGCTCACTCATCTGGGACACATGACAGGTCCCAGGTGACTGTGCGGCGCCTAGGGGAAATGACGTTTAGCCCCGGGCAATGAAGGTGGCAGACTACGAGGGACCCCCTAGCAACAGGCATTTAGATGTGAGTAAAAACATTTTTTTCCCAATTATTATTTTCTTATTTTTTTTATGATTTTTAAGCCACATTTTTTTTTTTTGGTGGCAACACCACTTTAACCACTTCAGCCCAATTGGCAGCCAAAGGACCAGGCCCCTTTTTGCGATTCGGCACTGCGTCGCTTTAACTGACAATTGCGCGGTCGTGCGACGTGGCTCCCAAAAAAAATTGGCGTCCTTTTTTTCCCACAAATAGAGCTTTCTTTTGGTGCCATTTGATTGCCCCTGCGGTTTTTATTTTTTGCGCTATAAACAAAAATAGAGCGTCAATTTTGAAAAAAATTCTATATTTTTTACTTTTTGCTATAATAACTATCCCCAAAAAATATATAAAAAAACTTTTTTTTTTCCTCAGTTTAGGCCGATACGTATTCTTCTACATATTTTTGGTAAAAAAAAATCGCAATTAGCGATTATTGATTGGTTTACGCAAAAGTTATAGCGTTTACAAAATAGGGAATAGTTTTATAGCATTTTTATTAATATTTTTTTTTTTACTAGTAATGGCGGCGATCAGCGATTTTTATTGTGACTGCGACATTATGGCGGACACATCGGACATTTTTGACACATTTTTGGGACCATTGTCGTTTATACAGAAATCAGTGCTATTTAAATAGCACTGATTCCTATGTAAATGACAGTGGCAGTGAAGGAGTTAACCACTAGGGGGCGGGGAGGAGTTAGTGTGACGTGTTGTGTTTTTTTTACAGTAGGGGGGCGTGGCTGTACGTCTGACGTCATTGATCGGCTTTACCGATGACCGGGAACAGACGATCAATGACAGGCAGAGTAGGAAGCGCGGGGAAAGGTTTGTTTACACATACCTCTCCCCGTTCTTCAGCTCTGTGACCCGATCGCGGGACACCAGCGGCGATCGGGTCCGCTGGTCCCGCGGCCGTGGTCACGGAGCTCCCGACCGGGTCGCGAGCGCGACCCACTGGCAGGCAATTTAAGGGGACGTACAGGTACGTGCTTTTGCCTGCCCGTGCCATTCTGTAGACGTATATCTACATGAGGCGGTCGGGAAGCGGTTAAGCCATCCAGTCAGATGATCTCTGCCTTCGCCTTGGTCACATCTCTAGAGACGCTTTCCTGTGTTCCTGTTGAAGACTTGCTTGGCTGACATTCCTTCTGGCTCAAGATCCTGCTTGCTGTTCTACTATGCTCATCTCTGGATTCCTGGTGTTTTGGCTTGTCTGGCTATCCGTTCTGGTTCCTGAACTCTGGCTATGTTTTGACTACGTTTACTCTGTTTACCTTTTTTTATTATTATTAAACAAGTGTGATTTAACTAAGATGGCCCCCACTCGTCTCTATACCATAGGAGGGCGGAAGCGACGTCAAAACGTCACTTCCGCCCATACCTCTTAAAGGAACATTTTTTTCAATGTAATTTTTTCAAATGACATTTTTTTTTCAAATGACATTTTTTTTTTTCTTTTTGCATTTAAGTCCAAATATTTGATCTGAAGACTTTTTGACCCCAGAGCTCATATTTAAGAGGACCTGTCATGCTTTTTTCTATTACAAGGGATGGTAAACATCAAAGTTAATGATACGCCGAGTAAATTGATACCCAACATGTCATGCTTCAAAATTGCGCACGCTCGTGGAATGGCATCATTTACCCTCAAAAATCTCCATAAGCGACATTTAAAAAATCTACAAGTTGCATGTTTTTAGTTAGAGGAGGTCTATGGCTAGAATTATTGTTCTTGCTCTACCGATCGTGGCGATACCTCACATGTGTGGTTTGACTACCGTTTTCATATGCGGGCGCTACTCACGTATGCGTTCGCTTCTGTGCGCAAGCTCGTCGGGACAGGGTTTTTTTTTCTTACTTATTTTACTTCATTTTATTTATTTTTACACTGTTTTAAAAATAAAAATTAAAAATAAAATGGATCACTTTTATTCCTTTTACAAGGAAAAAAATCCTTGTAATAGGAATAAAAGTGATCCATTTTATTTATTTTTAAATTGGGCTAATTTTACTGTTTTTTTATTCAAAAAAGTATTTTTTTTTTCCAAAAAAAGTGCGCTTGTAAGACCGCTGCGCAAATACGGTGTGAAAAAAAGTATTGCAATGACCGCCATTTTATTCTCTAGGGTGTTAGAAAAAAAACAATATATAATGTTTGGGGGTAATGTTTGGGGGTTTTTCTAGCAAAAAAATTTTTTTAAGTTTTAAACATGTAAACACTGAGTCTGAAAAACAGGCTTGGTTCTTAAGTGGTTAACTGTACTTCTGTTTCAGTCTGATTCATGGTTTCTGACACCACCACTCCAGGAGAGGATAGCCCTGCCAGCCGCCACTCCAGGAGAAGAGGAGGAGAGCCCTGCCACAGAGCGGTAGTTGCTGCCGGACTGGCCGTGGTGGGAGGGGAAGGGTGGTGGCGGTGCTGAGCCACGGTGCACTTGCAATGCTGGCACCGCAGAGAGGAGAAGGAGGGAAGCGAGGCTTCGGGTGGCACTGGACTGTGGGACAGGTGAGTGTCTGTTTATTAAAAGTCAGCAGCTACACTTTTTGTAGCTGCTGACTTTTAGTAAACATAGAAATGGGTGGCACTCGGCTTTAAGAACTTGTGTTACACCATGGACATTTTAATTAAAGCGGAATAGTGCATATACTGTATATAAATCTATCTTTTCATGTTTTGTATGTTTGAGTACTTTGAGACATTATTGCATGTAGTGATTATTGCGATTGTTAGTGTGTAAATTAAACAAAAAAGAATTGCGCTAGGTGAAAAAAACAATGAAAAGTAGATAATGAAAAAATATATAAGTGTGTGTATCGTGAAGATAATCTTGCAGCTGAACACCAAATAACCCCGGTATAGGGCACAAAATAATACAAAAAAAGGAAAATAGTGCAGCGCTAGATACTAGACAATAAAATGTGACTGATATACAATAAAATGGTGAAAACTTTCAAAAAGTCCATCAAAAAATAAGTTTGTGTATATAAGAAATCAATCCAATATAGATGGTCAATCAAACAAAGTGCATTCCTGAAGGTGCTTGAAAATTATCCGTGCAGCTAATCCGTGCAGCATACCACCATCACCACATGTGTGTAAAGAGGGGAGGCTTACCAAAAAGCCAGTGACCGCCCTTATTCAGGGGAGTCAGACTAGGCTTAGAAGAACAGCCTTGGTGCTGTTTAAACGATCATCAACGTCCCAGAAGGTATCTCCAAGTGGCTGAATCTTCTCCTGTGGGGCAGCTCTTTCCTACATCCCTCGTTGCAATAAACGTGAAATGGCATCCAAATGAAAGAAACAAAAAAGCCTCCAATAGTGTAGAAGTTCGGGGGAATTTATTGACAAAAAAGTCCACATGTACAAAAGTAAAAAACCTTGCAAGGTAAAGTTAAAAGGGCTCCGTTTGGTCTAAAGGTAAACAAACCAAGTGCGCATGCACAGTACGAACGTGCGTGTCAACCCTACGCCGTTTCGTCACAATTGACGTCATCAGGGGTACGCCCACTCGCTTGCGCATGCGCTTTAAATAGCGGTCGCGTCGGCAGAGACGCACCGCCATTGGATAATACCATAATGACCGGGAGCCAATAGAAACAGAGTTCCCGCCCGCGGAAGTGAGACAGCCAACCCAGATGTATGCCCCAGTGTCACTACTCACAAAGCGGCCGCAGAGCCAATCAGCGCCACCATACAAAGGCCGCTCCGCAGCAACACAGTGACAATAATGTTTAGCATATATATCAAAAGACATATCCGATTTAAAAGTATGTATGAACAATTCTAAGAATTAATACAAGGAAAGAAACATTCCAAATATTAAAATTAAAGGGTCATTGCTGACAGATACCAGATATTTGTTTAATATAGCAGCATCTAACGAACCCTAAAAGGAGAAATGAGGAAAAGAGCCATCTTGTGGCCAATAGGTAATATTAACCTTATTATAAAAAGACTAGGGGAAAATGATTATCACCCTGGTCAACATAAACATGATGAAATCGTCAGTTCTGGGGTGGTTCAAAACTAACGTTCCATCAGTAAATACCTCATATCCATTAAATATCTATTCCATAAATTATTTATGAAAACAATATATATATAAAAATAAAAATAAACGAAATTAAAATTATTATTAAATAATATTAAATTCCCCTATATTAATTATAATATATAAAATATGTGATACATATAAAAAGCAAAAAGAAGAGGGGAGGGGGGGGGGGCTAAACAATTCAAATGTTTAGCTTGGATGAAAAAAAAGGGGGAATGAAGATAGCCTGGAGGGGACATCAACAATTATTTATGAAACAGTTGATGTCCCACTCCACGTTCAAGCCATTAGGGATATGTGTGCCCAGCCTATAGATCCAATTGGTTTCGGACCGAGAGATCACCCTCTTGCCATTGCTACCCCTCCAATGGGGGATGTATTTCTCAAGAGCAATGAAAGTGGTACCTTTTGGATCTCGGTTGTGCACAAGGTCATAATGTTTAGA
Organism: Lithobates sylvaticus; assembly: GCA_028564925.1. Lineage (NCBI taxonomy): Eukaryota > Metazoa > Chordata > Amphibia > Anura > Ranidae > Lithobates > Lithobates sylvaticus. Next base: position 178,605,894 of record CM053027.1, on the reverse strand, counting down.
AACATTATGTTTATCAAAGCCCCGTAGTATGTTTGGCTTGAACGTGGAGTGGGACATCAACTGTTTCATAAATAATTGTTGATGTCCCCTCCAGGCTATCTTCATTCCCCCTTTTTTTCATCCAAGCTAAACATTTGAATTGTTTAGCCCCCCCCCCCTCCCCTCTTCTTTTTGCTTTTTATATGTATCACATATTTTATATATTATAATTAATATAGGGGAATTTAATATTATTTAATAATAATTTTAATTTCGTTTATTTTTATTTTTATATATATATTGTTTTCATAAATAATTTATGGAATAGATATTTAATGGATATGAGGTATTTACTGATGGAACGTTAGTTTTGAACCACCCCAGAACTGACGATTTCATCATGTTTATGTTGACCAGGGTGATAATCATTTTCCCCTAGTCTTTTTATAATAAGGTTAATATTACCTATTGGCCACAATATGGCTCTTTTCCTCATTTCTCCTTTTAGGGTTCGTTAGATGCTGCTATATTAAACAAATATCTGGTATCTGTCAGCAATGACCCTTTAATTTTAATATTTGGAATGTTTCTTTCCTTGTATTAATTCTTAGAATTGTTCATACATACTTTTAAATAGGATATGTCTTTTGATATATATGCTAAACATGATTGTCACTGTGTTGCTACGGAGCGGCCTTTGTATGGTGGCGCTGATTGGCTCTGCGGCTGCTTTGTGAGTAGTGACACTGGGGCATACATCTGGGTTGGCTGTCTCGCTTCCGCGGGCGGGAACTCTGTTTCTATTGGCTCCCGGTCATTATGGTATTATCCAATGGCGGTGCGTCTCTGCCGACGCGACCGCTATTTAAAGCGCATGCGCAAGCGAGTGGGCGTACCCCTGATGACGTCAATTGTGACGAAACGGCGTAGGGTTGACACGCACGTTCGTACTGCGCATGTGCACTTGGTTTGTTTACCTTTAGACCAAACGGAGCCCTTTTAACTTTACCTTGCAAGGTTTTTTACTTTTGTACATGTGGACTTTTTTGTCAATAAATTCCCCCGAACTTCTACACTATTGGAGGCTTTTTTGTTTCTTTCATTTGGATGCCATTTCACGTTTATTGCAACGAGGGATGTAGGAAAGAGCTGCCCCACAGGAGAAGATTCAGCCACTTGGAGATACCTTCTGGGACGCTGATGATCGTTTAAACAGCACCAAGGCTGTTCTTCTAAGCCTAGTCTGACTCCCCTGAATAAGGGCGGTCACTGGCTTTTTGGTAAGCCTCCCCTCTTTACACACATGTGGTGATGGTGGTATGCTGCACGGATTAGCTGCACGGATAATTTTCAAGCACCTTCAGGAATGCACTTTGTTTGATTGACCATCTATATTGGATTGATTTCTTATATACACAAACTTATTTTTTGATGGACTTTTTGAAAGTTTTCACCATTTTATTGTATATCAGTCACATTTTATTGTCTAATTGTTAGTGTGTATAATGCCACTGATTCACAAAGCAAGGGGCAACTGACATTATACATAAGGAGGGATTTTAAGTTTAGGAGCGCAAGTTCCATTTTACATGTGCAGGAAAATGGTTCAATAATATCACATGGCCATAATTTTATATAATCTATATAATGTCTTCTTGAATTTGTATTCACAAAACATATTTTTTTGTTTTAACATAAAACAGCTTGGTTTAAATGAAATGCAGTAATTGCATGAAATTCTAGTGCTGTCTGTCAAATTATTTTAATTTAACAGAGTTTTGTTTTCCCCTGGGGGAGATTTAACCTGATAATCCCTAAGGATTATACTACTTAGAGAGGCACTCACATGAATTCTGGGGTTGTTGATTATTTTGCATCAGGCAAAATAGCTCCAGCACACTGTAGAGCCTAGCACCTGTCATGGCTTTATGTAACCATTCAAATAAACAAGATATACATAGCAGAAAATTATCCAGCACTTTTAACTACAACATAGTAAGTACATATCCATGTGGCATACTTGGATGACAAGTTATTTGGCTGACATTTAAGATAGCATAAAGACGTGTGAGACATATTATTATAGCACAGATAATTATACAAGAACTAACAGGAGCTTTGTGATTGCTAAATTTTACACCTTTGTAATTTGAGGCTTGAGAAAATGTATGCATTGTGCATTCTAGGTCAGTAGGACATTTAAAGTGACCTCACTATAGCACAACTAATAGTTAAATATACATTACACAATGTCCTCCCTGATCACTAGTACTACTGTGAACTTGCACTGGGTATAACCAATAATTCTGTAGACTCTGTACAATGTGTTTGTCAAAGGAACAGTCCAAGGAAGTCTTGGTTCATCTTCATTATGAAGCGTAACTTGTGATGATGGTTCTTTATTCAGTGCTATTTATTTACATCCACCAATTTGTCATTTATAGATGTACCACAGTAGAGTGGTACTGTAGGCTGCCTTTTTTGTTTTTGTTTTTGTTTTGGGTAGAGTGGTGAAGGATTAGTATTATTGTCAGATTTTCATTGCGGTTTGTGATCCTGTTGGAAAGATTCACTCACGTTCTCTTCTGGTGACCTTTGTTACATGAGACATTGACCAAAAATCTTTTAATGAAACATGATTAAAGGGGAAAAACTCCCAATGGGGTTAACTGTCAATATTGTATTTTGATTCATTGTTTTTCTCTCCAACTTTTGTTTCCATAGCAGGGAATGGGAGGAAGTCTCCCCAATGTGCACCTAGACATCAATATAGAAAAAGAAAAACAAGTTGTGGTTATAGATAATAAGTGGGATGAAATCAATGATTGTTTTTGACTGTAATAAGAAAAATTTAAGGAACAGGATAGATTTTTTTTTTGGACAAATTAAAAACTGTGAATATGATTTTCGTTTATAAAAATTCAAGGCACAAAACATACCTGCTTAATACGTCTAAGATTCCAATCTAGTAGCAGGTCTGGGTAAAACTTTAAGGCCTTTTGAAAAAAATTAGTTGGCTCAATGATGGCAATATAGAATGCTGTGCCACACGTTTTTTCAGAATATCCATATGAATGTTCGAACAAAATACTACAGGTGAATAACTGCAATTGATATCTGCCCATATACATTACAGGGTGGTTTCAGAATGGATTGGACTGTCTTCAAGGCAACAAATCCACCATCAAGTTATAGGCAAGGACATATAGACCAACTGTAAAAATGTGCTCTGTTTGGGGTGCCTTAATTCTAATGAAGGACCACTGGATCCTAAGGTTCCATTCACACTTGTGCAACTTAAAAACAAGTAACAAGTTTTTAAGCATGCAGGAACTAAAAGCATAGTAAATCATATGTTTGATAGTGGGCCCCACTCTTGATGGTTTTATAATATTGTCTTAGTAGCTGTATAATAAATATGAATTGTATGTACTATAAGGGCTCAACCTGCAATCAGTGTGTGTGTGACGAATCTAGAAAATAAATATTATGAAGGGAATGCATTCTATGCATTAAGGTACTGGCCATTGGCTCCCACTCCTGTTAATCAAATCCTATAATAAGAGAGTGGGGCACTGCGCCGAGCTCCACTGTCTGTCAATAGACCAAGACAGGGTGGCTAGGGAGCGTGCTCCCACAAGCGCTCCCATAGAAATCCCCCATGCCCCCATGAGAAGTGGAGGATTGAGGCTGCTCTGTCCAAATCAATTGCACAGAGCAGGTAAGTATAACATGTTTGTTATTTTAAATAAATGTAATTGGAATCTTTAATATCACTTTAACTGAATAAGCTGAGGATATAAGATGTTACTATGCATAGCTGTTCCAGATTATCTGTTGCAGTTTTTCCGCTGAATTTAACATGAGCTTGGACTTCTGGTGGGCATTTGTTAAAAACGGGTTCATAATAAAGACTTGCAGGTTACTTTTAGAAAGTCTGAAAAAGGCCTGCCCCTCTTCCAGTTAATGCCAATATGTCAGAGTCCTTTTATAAGCATGCATTTTTCTAAAATCCAGCATCTGTTGGTATTCAACCCAGAACCTATGGTATTCCAGGGTCATAGCATAGGCATTGCCTATTGCAACACAGTCCTGGTGTCAAGGCCTGGATGTGAACCTGGGACCTCTGCTGTGTGTGGCAATGACTCTGATTGCTGAGTCACCTGGAATTCTGGACAGCCCCTTGAAGGATCCTGCCTTTAATCTTGTTTGTCTTGAACCTTGAACTCTTTGCTTGTCCCATGAGCTTCCTGATTTAAGTCATGTCTCTGTACTTAATGTTTGCCAGATTATTGAGCTCTCTCCAGCCAATACCTTTTATCTATCCTGCCACTGTCTGTATCTTCGCTAACATTCATTTGCAACCTTTGGCTTGTTTCTTGACTATGCTTCTGCTTAATCCCAACCTGCAACTATTTGTTACTGACCTTTGGTTTGTTCCTTGATTACGCTTCTGCTTGATCTATACCTGCTATATCTGCTACTGGACCCAGCTTGCTCACCTCGTGGTGGGGCGATCCTGAGGACCGCAACCTGTTACTAACACGCAGCAAAGCACATCTCCACCATCAGGAGCTCTAGTGAATACCAGTTAGTACTTAGACCCCGAACCTCAGGTGAACCTGTGACCTGCATGTATTTCTGTCTCACTTGTGGGTGGGTGAGTGGGTGCTACTCCACTGTTATAGCTACTGGTTTCCAAGTCTGACTCTAGACCATGACAGAATAATCTGTCCCAAAACATGGAGGCCATTGTAGCAGCTGCTGTGGCTTCTCTCAGGGCGAAAATCTCTGAGTTGCAGGCGTTTGGTGTTAACTACCAGAATTTTCGGAATTACAAATTGAAGTTAAAGGGCTACAAGAGGACATCCTTGATCTGCATAGACAATTGCGAGACTTGCACTCCTGAGATACTGCTGCAGTAGATGCTAATGCACGTATGCCCCTACCACTCTAATTTAATGGAGACTGTCGCCATTACAGAGGAATCTTTAATCAATGTTGTATATACTTTCAGATGCAACATGCTGCATTTACTTCTGACAGCAAAAAGGTGCTTTATTTAAAAGGAGTGCCTCTGGAGCACACCCGGCATTTCTTCTGACGCCTGTGGCCTGTTTCACGGGGGTATTTTCTCAGGAAAGTGGCGTTCGTGGAGTCTGCTCATGGAATCAGAGCAAATATTTTCTGGTGGGCCTTCAGGGTACAAAAGGGCAGAGATAACTTGGTAATGCAGATAGGATACGGGGGTCTCGGTAGATTTTTGGTAAATAACATAAGTGTTCTACATGGCCAAACTGGAAAAATAAATGGACACTTTTTTTATACCAATGGCGGGATTTTCTTGTGGGAAGATAGGGTTCAGTCATCTGATCATTGAAGTCCATTCCCCCCATAAACAAATTATAGTCGTGGACACAAGCTGGTTTCTGGATTGGGCCGTTTATTCTGGGGACTTTCACGTATGTGCCGTTATGGATTGATGTGAGCATGTGGACGTTTCGTTTGTCCCTCCACTTGACAGCCAATAGCTCCTGGTTCCGCAAAGACGCTGTCTGCCCTCGTTGTAGACTTTCATTGATGACATTTTGTGGGAAGCCCTTTCTATTGGCTCTTACTGTACCACATTCTGGGGTGTCCCTCCAGTGAAGATTGCGGAAGAGGGGCAAGCTTGTATAAAAATTATCCACATAAAGATGGTATCCCTTTCCAAGGAGTGGATAGACAAGCTCCCAGACAACTTTTCCGCTGGCTCCAATATACTCTAGGCATTCAGGGGGATGCAGTTGGGATTCCTTCCCTTCGTACACCAGGAAGGCGTAGATGTACCCTGTGGCTCGGTCACAAAGTTTATACATTTTAACCCCATATCGGACCCTTTTGCTGGGGATAAACTGTTTGATTCTCAGCCTGCCTGTGAATTTTACAAGGGACTCATCCATGGAGATATTCTGGTCAGGGGTATATAACTGGGGGAATTTTTCAGAGAAATAATTTAGTAGTGGCCGAATTTAAATTTTTTTTTTAAAAGCTGGGTCATTTCAGGGAGGGCACTGGGTGTTGTCATTATAGTGGAGGAACTGCATAATCATAAGGTATCTTGATCCTGGCATAATGGATGAGAAGATTGGCATGTGGTGGATGGGGTTGGTGGAATTCCTCTACGATAAGATCTCTCCACTCAAAGGGACGGGCGTAACTAGAACCAGGGTTGCTTACTATGTGCTGGTGTGCATAGAGGTTGCACTGAGCCACAATGGACGATAGTAAGTCTTCAGTGAAAATCAAATGAAAAAAATCAAGCATGGCAAAATCATCAGTGTTCACCTGGACACCTGGCTGGGCGGTGAAAAGGGGGGATGTTTGCTGCTCCAGAATTAGGGGGAAGCCACGGGGGTTTTGAAGGGCATAGGGAAGGCTGGCATGGGCCCTATCCCTTTGGGGCTGAGATGACACCCTACTGGTGCTTGATCTTTGTTGCAGTGGTACTGCTCTTGAGGTGGATGGCCCTGAACTCGAGGTGGATGGCCCGGTGCTTGAGGTGGACGGCACTGCTCTGCTGGTAGTAGGCTGCTGCTCCACGCCAGAATGCCTTCTTTTCATGGGCACACGTTCCTCTTCCTCTGTAGAAGACCCACTGCTTCTAATGGGTTCATATGCCGAATGACCCACTGCTTGTAACGGGTTCATATGCCGAATCAGAATTGGACTGAGACTCAGAGAGCTCCCCGCTGCTCTCATCGCTCAGGCTCAGACGCTGGTAGGCTTCCTCGCTGGTAAAATATTTTCTTTATTGTACATCACGGGACACAGAGCCATAGTAGTTACAATGTGGGTTATAGGCCACCTTCAGGTGATGGACACTGGCACACCCTAAGACAGGAAGTCCACTCCATATATAACCCCTCCCACTACTGGGAGTACCTCAGTTTTTTTGCCAGTGTCTTAGGTGTTGGTCACGGGTAAAGATGTGCTATGCTAAGCTCCACTGGAATATTCCTTGCTGGGGCAGGCTATGCAACCGGATTCATTCAAAGTGTCTTTTTAGGCCGAATTGAATGGTACCCGGGCCTCGTGGCGGAAGAAACAAGGTTTAGCCCGTAACGCTTCTCTTTTTAGAGTGCTGGACCCCAGGACCCAGTGCTTTGGTTTTTTCGGCCATAAAGTTTTCCTGGCGGAGTGCTTTACGGGTCCAGGAGTGTGGATCCCCCGATAAAAAGGGGCCCCGGTTCCTGAAGGTTTTTTTAAGAATGAAGATTGGGTCTGTTGGTTTTACCACATAATCCCTGCGGCGGAAAGGGTAAGTGGAGATTTCTAAGGAATTTTTAATTTTCTTATGAATTATCACATTAAAGTAAATGTTGTAATTTCCTGTCTCCTCGTTTTCTCAGATTAAACTTTCCCAGGGATCCAGAGAAAAAGAAGTCTCTCTTTCAAGCATTAGACCATCTTTTGTCTCAAAAAGTGATCTCGGTGGTCCCCATGGAAGAGCAGGGATTGGGGTTTTATTCAAACCTTTTCACAGTACCAAAACCAAATGGAGATGTCAGACCCATTCTAGATCTCAAAGATCTAAACCGGTTTCTGAATGTCCGCTCTTTTCGCAAGTCAATCCGATCAGTAGTCTCCATCCTACAAGGTGGAGAACTTCTGGCGTCAATCAACATCAAGGATGCGTAACTCCATGTGCCTATTTTCCCTGCTCACCAGAAATATCTACGCTTTGAGGTAGAAAATCTTAATTTTTCAGTTTGTAGCTCTGTCTTTCAGGTCTAGCTACTGCACCTCTAATGTTTACAAAGGTCCTGGCCCTTCCTCTAGCCAGATTAAGGTCCGAAGGTATAACGATTATAGCTTACCTAGACGATCTGCTCTTGATAGACCAGTCGTAGCCCGCTTAGACCAAAGTATAAACACCACAGTCAACTACCTGGAATATCTAGGTTGGGTTCTCAACCTAGAGAAATATTCCTTAAAACCATCAAGGAGATTAGAATACTTGGGTCTGGTCATAGATACAGCCCAGAAAAGGGTATTCTTGCCCCAGGCGAAGATCAGTGCCATAAAGGAACAGATTCAGGTGGTCAAGGCAAAGAAGAATCCTTTTATTCAACTTTGCATGAGGTTGTTGGGAAAGATGGCGGCTTCATTCAAGGCAATTCCTTATGCTCAGTTTCTGTCACGTACCTAGTGGATGAGCCCGACCTGCAGGGAGTGACCTCTCTTGCGGCTCTGACTCGAGGGCCCTGGTAGGGTATACAGGAAGCACAAGAGTCAGGAGTGGCACGAGTACCTGGCAGGATCAACAGCAGAGGATGGATCAGGAACCCAGGAAGCACTGTGCAGAGGAACATCCGACAGGATCAGATGACAGGCTGGAGCCAAGAAGGAGCTGGATCGGCAGGCGGGTGTAGCAGACTGGAACTGAACAGCAGGCAGGCACCAGGACACCGGAGCAGGACCTCAGACTGGAACTGGACTTCAGGCAGGAGCTGGACCACCAACTGGAAACTGGACAGCAGACAGAGACCAGGGACCAGGATACTGAGAGCAGGGTAGTCAGACAAGCCGGGTCGGTGATCGGACAGACAGCGGAGGTACCAGAGGATCAAGCAGAAGGGTAGTCAGACAGGCCGAAGTCAGGTGCAGGTGGATGACAGGGATGGTTGGAGATAAGCTGGGTAAGTTTAAGCACAGGAGACAGGTTTTCAGGATCAGGACACACACACGCACGCTGTAGATCAGGCAGCAAGTTCGCAGTGTGACAGTCAGGTCTAAATAGCCCGTCTGGTGCCAACAGGCACGCGTGGATGTGCATAGGCACGTGTGCACATACGCGCGCACACTAGCGTGCACACCCCGCAGTCCTGAAGGAGGCGACTGTCCAAGGGAAATGGTCCAGATCAGAAATTACCTTACCCATCAACATTCTAGAGATTCGGCAGCAGGCTTGGCCCTGAGGGCCTGAATGTTCAGGTTACGGAATTGTCCGGTCAGGATCCAATCCGACAATGCCACAGCAGTGGCCTATATCAATCACCAAGGGGGCACGAGAAGTCATGCGGCCCAGAGAGAGGTGAATCATATACTAACTTGGGCAGAAAACAATGTACCTTGCCTATTGGCAGTCTTCATTCCAGGAATAGAAAATTGTCAGGTGGACTATTTGAGTCACCAGCAGTTGTTCCCGGGAGAATGGTCCCTTCACCCCGATATCTTCCTGACAATATGCCAAAGATGGAGGATCCCAGACGTAGATCTGTTTGCACCCAGGTTCAACAAAAAGATTGACAACTTTGTGTCAAGAACAAGGGATCCGCTAGCGTGCGGAACAGATGCCTTGGTGATCCCGTGGAATCAGTTCTCACTGATTTATGCATTCCCTCCTATTCTGCTGCTTCCACAACTTCTTTGCAGGATCAAGCAGGAAGGGAAGTCAGTGATTCTTGTGGCCCAGAAGATCCTGGTATGCAGAGATCATAAGGATGGCGGTAGGGGACCCATGGACCCTATCACTACGTCCAGACCTTCTCTCGCAGGGTCTGGTATTCCATCCTACCTTACAAGCGCTAAATTTAACGATTTGGCTATTGAGACCCATATTCTGAAGAAGCGTGGGCTATCAGGTTCAGTGGTATCTACCTTGATTAATGCAAGGAAGCCGGCCTCCAGAATTATATATTATAGGGTCTGGAAGGCATATGTCTCCTGGTGTGAATCCAGGGGTTGACATCCCAGGAAGTATGTCATAGGTAGAATCCTTGACTTTCTGCAGATGGGGTTAGAAATTAAGCTGGTCTTGAGTACTATCAAAGGCCAGGTCTCGGCCTTATCAGTATTATTCCAACAAACACTTGCATTCGCATTCTTTGGTTCGTAGCTTTATTCATGGGGTAACATGGCTTAATCCTCCGGTTAGGTCACCCCTGAACCCTTGGGACTTGAATTTAGTTCTGTCGGCATTGCAGAAACAGCATATTCCTTTGGTCCTTTTGACAAGGAAACAAAATTTTTCTGGTAGCCATATGTTCTGCAAGAAGTGTATCAGATTTGGTTGCTCTTTCTTGTAAAGAGCCATATTTAATTATTCACAAAGATAAGGTGGTATTGCGTCCTCAACCTAACTTTCTACCGAAGGTAGTGTCAAGTTTTCATCTAAACCAGGATATTGTTCTACCTTCATTTTTTCAAGAACCCTGTTCTATGGAAGAGAAGTCACTACATTCTCTGGATGTGGTGAGAGCAGTCAAAGTCTACTTGAAGGCGACTGCTCAGATTCAAAAACCGGATGTTTTGTTTGTGTTGCCTGAAGGTCCTAAAAGAGGACAGGCTGCATCAAAATCCACTATTTCTAAATGGATTCGACAAGTAATTGTTCAAGCTTATGTTTTGATGAGGAAGATTCCACCCTCTCAAATGAAAGCGCATTCCACTAGGGCTGTTAGTGCTTAGTGGGCAGTGCATCACCAAGCTTCCATAGCTTAAATCTGCAAGGCCGCAACTTGGTCTTCAGTCCATACATTTACCATATTCTATCAGGTGGATGTAAAAAGGTGTGAGGATATTGCCTTTGGGCGTAGTGTTCTGCAGGCAGCAGTATAATTCCTCTAGTCTCATGGTGCCCTACTTTTGTTGTCTCCCTCCCCTCAGTTGGCATTGCTCTGGGACATCCCACATAGTAACTACTATGGCTCTGTGTCTCATGATGTACGATAAAGAAAATATAATTTTTATAACAGTTTACCTGTAAAATTATTTTTCTTGGAGTACATCACGGGACACAGAGATCCCTCCCCTCTTCTAATACATGTATATTGCTTTGCTACAAAACTGAGGTACTCCCAGTAGTGGGAGGGGTTATATAGGAAATGGACTTCCTGTCTTAGGGTGTGCCAGTGTCCATCACCTGAAGGTGGCCTATAACCCACATTGTAACTACTATGGCTTTGTGTCCCGTGATGTACTCCAAGAAAAGGATTTTACAGGTAAGCTGTTCTAAAAATCCAATTTTTTTGCCATACTGGTATTGCGACTGTTTTGCGATACGTAAACTGGACAGGTGTGGCTGCACTGTTGGGTGCTGGTGAGGGTGCACTGCTGGGCACAGGTGGCACTGATGGGCACAGGTGGCACTGATGTGGCATTGATGGCACAGATCAGTTTGCTAAAATTTCTAGCAAACGATCTCCAGGTAGCGATGTAGTTGTACAGCAATTGTGAGTCAGGTTGTAAATCCTGGTGCAAGATGTTAATCTAGTTGCTCGACATGTTGCGCGTAAATATACACTTTCTGAGGAGCATAAGGTTCTAATAAAATATATACAAAAAGACACAAAATCCCATGGAAATATGAATACAAATTGTTGTCATATCAGTAAATACAATTTTTAATAAAGTTAAGTTTGGTTCGGTCGGTTAGCGGCAAATGGTCTCCCCAATGTAGCTAGGTGGAGGCAGGAGGCAAAGTCGCCCAGTTGGGTCATATAACAGTAATAAGAAATATTATATGGTATAGTTGGTATGTGTCTTTTTTTTATATATTTTATTAGAACCTTATGCTCCTGAGGAAGCGTATCTTTACGCGCAACATGACGAGCAACTAGATAAACATAAACAACCTGACTCACAATTGCTGTACAACTACATCGCCACCTGGAGATCGTTTGCTAGAAATTTTAGTCTACTGATTTCTATTGTGGTTATAATATGATGATACTATGCAATGTGATGTCAGAATTGCCTATATATAGGGTGCACTATAATCATCAGCTTTATTGAATAGCTTTTTTAGTGTATATACACCTATTTGTACCATTTATAATTTTTTATTTACGTCTAAAATGTAATAAAAAAACTTTTTTCTACTTTTAGATTGTTTACCAGTGTGCCTTTAAAGTCCAAATATTTAGTTTCTAGCTTTTCCCACATCAGAGTAAATGGGGCTGCATACAAATGCACGCCACACTTTTCAGATATTTATTAGTAAAAAATTTGAAAACCATTTTATAATTTTCCTTCCAGTTCACAATTTTGTGCCAATATGTGTTGGTCTATCACAGTGATGGCGAACCTTGGCATCCCAGATGTTTTGGAACTACATTTTTCATGACGCTCAACTACACTGCAGAGTGCATGAGCATCATGGTAAATGTAGTTCCAAAACATCTGGGGTGCCAAGGTTTTCCATCACTGGTCTATCGCATAAAATCCCAATAAAATACATTTACGTTTTTGGTTGTAACATGACAAAATTTGGAAAATTTCAATTTTTCAAGGCACTGTATTTGATTAACCGCTTCAGCCCTGGAAGATTTTACCCCCTTCCTGACCAGAGCACTTTTTGCGATTCGGCACTGCGTCGCTTTAACTGACAATTGCGCGGTTGCGCAACGTTACACCAAAACAAAATTTACATCCTTTTTTTCCCACAAATAGAGCTTTCTTTTGGTGGTATTTGATCACCTCTGCGGTTTTTATTTTTTTGCGCTATAAACAAAAAAAACAATTAAAAAAGAAAAACAATATTTTTTACTTTTTGCTATAATAAATATCCCCCAAAAATATATAATAAAACAAAAACAGTTTAGGCCGATATGTGTTCTTCTACATATTTTTGGTAAAATAAGCATAAGTGCATATTGATTGGTTTCCACAAAAGTTGTAGCGTCTACAAAATAGGGGATAGATTTATGGCATTTTTATTAGTAATGGCGGCGACCTTTTATCGTGACTGCGACATTATGGCTGACACTTTTGACACTATTTAGGGACTATTGTCCTTTATACAGCGATCAGAGCTATAAAAATGCACTGATTACTGTGTAAATGACACTGGCAGGGAAGAGGTTAAACACTAGGGGGCGATCAAGGGGTTAAGTGTATCCTAGGGAGTGATTCTAACTGTTGGGGGGGGATGGGCTACCACTCACATGACAGCGATCACTGCTCCCGATGACAGGGAGCAGTAGATCTCTGTCATGTTACTAGGCATCGCCCCGTTCTACCGCACCGTGACATGATTGCGGGACACCGGCAGTCATCGAGTCTGCAGGAACGGTTACACTGTACGCGGTGGGCCCACTAGCCCCGCAAATTAAAGGGGAGGTACAGGTACGCCCATTTGCCCACCACTGCCATTGTGCTGATGCAAATCGGCGTGCAACGGTCGGCAAGTGGTTAAACTGCTCCTTTTTACAAGAAAAAGTCACTGTTATTAATGATGCTGCTGCTTGTGTATGTTGTAATGATGCTTGTAAATGCCAACAAGCCACCTGCTGGAAGACAGCTGTCTGTCGCTTGTGACTCCACATTTAGGACTGTTCAGGACTGACTCAAATGATGGTGCAGCTGGACAATTTTTACCCACCAATACTTGAGGGCTGTATGTCTAATATTTTTAGGTAGACAGCTTCCTGTGGCTTGTTTCTCCACATTTAGGCCTGTTTGTGCTGCTGTCAAATTGTGGTGCTAGTGGTACCTGTTTTTACCCTTTGAAACCTATTAACCTTCGTTAAAGTGATACTAAACACACATTGTTTAATTTACATTATCCCTTCTCTTTCTGTATATGGATGAGGGCACTGTAATTAGTTTAATTTAAAAAAAAAAAAAAAAAATTCCTAATCGATATACAGCTATCACATGATGCAGATCTTTCCCAGCCTGTCTGCAGGGAGACATAAGCAGGAGGAGCTTCTAGCCCTCTGCTGCTGGGCACATGTTTTTTTTTTTTTTTAACAGCTTTTGGAATACAGAGTAAAAATAAATAAATAATATCAATACACTGTTTGAACTTGGCATACAAATAAATATTTGAAACTGTATCTTCATTATTTTGTATAAATAACCTGGTGTGGGTGGTCTGCGAGTGACAGGCTGTCATTCCCCTTTAGCCTGTGTCTTAGAATAAGAGGGAGCTGAAGCCTCCATTAATCTACATGTAATATCCCACACCTATTGTGTTTAGCTGGTTGGTGGGCATGGAGAAGGAGGGAGGGAATGGGCTGTCCTTTACCACTGTGTATACACCCATATGTGTGAATCTATAGTGAGATGGGCTGCCCAGACTGAGCATGTGCAGAGTTGCCACCTCAGCTGCGAAATCTCTAGCTGAATTAGGGACATAGACAGAAGGTGGAGATAGAGAGCAGCAGGATCAACCAGTTTTTTGCAGAAAAAGAATCTTGAAGTGACTGAGTATCAACAGCATGTAATACACCATTTATTGATAATTTTTTTATGATGTGGGTTTAGTAAAACTTTAAGGAAAGCAGCTGTCTGTAGCTCCCTTCTCTGCATTTAGGCCTGTTGATGCTGCCAGCAAAATGCTGTACCACAGAGCAATAATTTAACAGCTTTAGGCTAGGTTCACACTGGAACATTCAGCGGCTCACATTTTGGGCTGAATTCGGACCTGAAATGGACCAAAAGACACACGGGGCTCCTGTGCAATTTGCACCGGAGCTGCTGTGGAGATGTGTGAACCCGCTCCATAGAGAGCCAGTCACAATCTCATGCTATGTGAATTGAATGCGGGAAACCAACATCCAATTCGCAGAGGTGTGAAGCCAGCCTTAGTTGTAATTTTGTTTGGAAAAGCTACTGCCTGTGGCTTTTGTCTCCACATTTTAGCCTGTTATGCCGCGTACATACGATCAGAATTTTGGACGGAAAAAGCTATGATGGTTTTTCCGACGGAATTCTGCTCAAGCTTGGCTTGCATACACACGGTCACACAAAAGTTCACTGAACTTTCGGCCGCCAAGAACGCGGTGACGTACAACACTATGACGAGCCGAGAAAATGCAGTTCAATGCTTCCGAGAATGCATCGAATTGTTTCCAAGCATGCGTAGGAATTTTGCACGTCGGAATTGGTACAGACGATCGGAATTTCCGATCTAAACTTTTTCTGACCGAAAAATTGAGAACCTGATCTCAATCTTTTGCTGGCTGGAATTCCGCCGGCAAAAGTCTGATGGAGCATACACACGGTCGCATTTTCCGACCAAAAGCTCACATCGGACTTTTGCTGGCGGAGTTTCCGATCGTGTGTACGTGGCATTAGTGCTGTCTTTAAATGGTGGTTCTAATGGCCAATTTTTAAACACAAAAAACCAAAGGACTGTAGCTCTATTTTTATTTCAGGAGGATATCTGCCTGTTGCTTGTGTCTTTACATTTAAACTGGCTGGCACTTTACATGACATACAGTAATAAGGCATACCCCAATTCTGTAAGATGAAGGATTTTTTTTATTTGCCATGTCACCTTCACATCTGTAATAAAGGTCTCTCCAAACTGTACCTTTTTTTCCCCATACCATTTGGGATGCAATAGTCTATCTAGCAGTTCTACAAAGGACCAAACCTGACCATCGGATTGGGTACCATTGACTCAATATAATTAGAAATGTGAAATTCTAGTTAACCACCTCAGCTCCAGAAGGTTTTTTTTTTTGCTAGAAAATTACTTAGAACCCCCAAACATTATAATTTTTTTCTAACACCCTAAAGAATAAAATGGCGGCCGTTGCAATACTTTCTGTCACACAGTATTTGTGCAGCGGTCTTACAAGCGCACTTTTTTTGGAAAAAATACACTTTTTTCAATAAAAAAATAAAACAGTAAAGTTAGCCCATTTTTTTTATATTGTGAAAGATAATGTTACGCCGAGTAAACTGATACCAACATGTCATGCTTCAAAATTGCGCCCGCTCTTGGAGTGGCGACAAACTTTTACCCTTAAAAATCTCCATAGGCGACATTTAAAAAATTCTACAGGTTGCATGTTTTGAGTTAGAGGAGGTCTAGGCCTAGAATTATTGCTCTTGCGCTACTGATTGTGGCGATACCTCACATGTGTGGTTTGAACACCGTTTTCATATGCAGGCGCTACTCACGTATGCGTTCGCCTCTGCACACAAGCTCGTGCATGTTTAAAAATGTAAAAGAAAAAAAAAATGTCACTTTTATTCCTATTACAAGGAATGTAAACATCCCTTGTAATAGAAAAAAGAATGACAGGACCTCTTAACTACTTGGCGTTCACGCTATAGCCGAAAGATGGCTGCAGCCCGGACGCCAATTGCCGGGAGGGCATCCCTGGACGTCCTCCTGTTTACTTCCGCGATGCTCGCGCCCACGAGTGCACATTAGGGAAGTTCTGTGCTGGCCATCTCCCTTGGACACAGCCAGTCTTAAGCCCCATACACACGGTCGGACAATCCGCGGACCAGGTCGGTCGGATTTTGTCCGTCGTACTTTGTCCGATGTTGGTGTTGCGTACACACGGTCGGACTACGTTGTCGGAATATCCGGTCCGGAAGAACGTCGTGACGTAACTCGTCGTCCACGAGATTACAAAAGGGAAGTTCAGCACCACGTCAGGCACCCGTTGGGCTCCTTCTGCTGATCCCGTGTTTATCGAGAGTTAGTGGAAGTTTGGTGACTTAAGATTCGCGCTTCTCAGTTTTCTGACTCAGATCGTTACTGCTCTTCAGTTTGTGCTTGTCGTGCGTATCTGTTTATTAGTGTGTGTAGTCAGTTCGCATTTGTTGGTCATTGCGGCCTATATCTTGATATAGGACGCTTTGATTTGCACTGCTTATTGTCTGCTCGTTGCTGGTATTCATTTCGTTCTTTCAGGCCTTGCTGTTTATCGGTGCTTTCTGTTTGTCCGTTCTGACCAGCCGACCATTTGTGACCTTCTGAGCGATGTTTCCCGTGCGTACTCGTCGCCGAGTTCATGCTGTACGCGGAATTGGTGTCGGGCTTTTAGCTTTGAGCCAAGACCCATCCATGAACAGAGTGACGAGGAGTATGTGGACCAAGAATTGGTTGCTTCAGCGTGACCAATTCTCGCACATGCCTTTGCTTCGTGAGATCCGGGAGAATAATCCTGATGATTTCAGGAACTTTCTCAGGATGACGGACCCCGATTTTCACCGTCTTTTGGCTTTGCTGACCCCCTTTATCAGCCGGCAGGATACCTGCATGAGACAAGCCATTACTCCGGAGCAGAGGCTTGTTGCCACGTTGAGGTACTTGGCGACAGGGAGAAGTCTTCAGGATTTGAAGTTCTCTTCAGGTATCTCTCCCCAGGCCCTGGGAATCATTATTCCAGAGACCTGTTCTGCCATCATTCAGGTCCTGCAGGAGGACTATATTAAGGTAACATTTCTACTTTACTATTCCCTTCTATGTATGCTCTGTTTGCTAATGTCTTCTATTTTTGACCTCCTTCCCTAATTCCCATGATTGCAATATGTTCTAATATGCTGTGCCCCTTTTCTCCTTCATGCATTTTTCCCTTCACTTACCTCCCCAGCATGCTCTTGTGCCCCAATAGACACCTATGGCCTAGTCACTTAATCAATGTATTTTGTCTGCTCCATAGTATTGTTTGCCCCCAAACACCCCCTAAAATATGCACAAATGTTTGCTGTGTGGTTTACTTCATGTAGAGCCCCTTTAGAATTGTATTTTTTTTTGTGGGGGGGGGGGGTGGCAAACTCATTAGGAACCCCCTCCCCCAACTGCTCTGTCAGATGGTACCAATCCTTTATCTGCTGGCTTTCCCAAGGTCCATACACACTATATACCTACCTCTTTATAGTGGGCATCTTTAGGGATGAATTCAGCAAAGCATGTAGTGCAAGGGGCTGCCTCCATACATTCCATTTCCTAAGTTTTTGTCTTTTTTCCCTCCTATTAGCTTGCTTGGTAATTTCAGAATGTCACAATGTGCCTGCCTTTTTTTGGGGGGGGGGGGGGGGGGTTGAAATGTTATTTTATCTTTCCTGGGGGCTGCCAATAGTGTTAAGTACAGAGGGTCTGGCCAAACTAGCACACATTATTGAGCCATTTGCCAATCAATGAAGTGCAGAGGGTTACCTGTCCACCCCCCCCCCCCAAAACCCTAGTTATTGCCAATGGCCCATCAGAAGTGGGGGGATTGATGGGGGGTGAGTAATCTGTGAAGGGGAGCCTCTACTTTTCTGTGCAAATACTTTCCAGCCTCCAATTTTATACAATGCTCTTGTTCCAAGATGTTGATTGTCTAATCTGCTTGCAATGTTTATGTGCAAAGTGACTAATTTTTTTTCTTGTTTCACTCCACAGTTCCCTTCCACGCCACAGGAATGGCAGACTGTGGCCTCCCACTTTGCCAGCCGTTGGGACTTTCCTAACTGCGGAGGGGCAATTGATGGGAAACACGTCCGCATCGTCCCACCGCCCAACTCGGGGTCCTACTATTATAATTATAAAGGGTTTAATAGTGTAGTGATGTTGGCGGTGGTGTCGGCAACATACGAGTTTATGTATGTGGACGTGGGGATGAACGGCCGGATCTCGGATGGTGGTGCCATTACGCACACGGAGTTCTACTGGCGTCTCCAAAGTGGCAGTCTGTGCTTGCCACCTCCAGAGGAGAATGCCGAAGGACTCCCCTTCGTCTTTGTCGCAGATGAAGCGTTTGCGTTGACTCCCCATGTGATGAGGCCGTTCCCGATGAGGACCCTCACCCCGGACCAGAGGGTCTTCAACTACAGGCTGTCCAGAGCCAGAAGAGTTGTGGAGAACACTTTTGGCATCCTGGCCAGCCGCTTCCGCCTGTTCCTGACGGCATTTAACTTGGCGGAATACAAACTGAACCACATAGTTCTTGCCTGTTGCATATTGCACAACTTCCTCAAAAGACATAACAGGAACTATGTGGTGCCCGTTGGCCCAGATGTGGAGGGCCCTCCAAATGCGGACCTCACAGCCCTTCAAGTGGCACGTCCAGGCTTGCCCCCTCTAAATGCCCGCGTGGTCCGCGAGCAATATATGGAGTACTTTGTGGGTAGGGGGGCCATTGCTCTGCCTGACGATGTGTGAGAGGCATTTTTTAATAAATCTTATATTTTAACCAACCTCTGATTTCTTGTCATTTCAGTCTTCTTTTTAGCTTATTTTACCTTGACATTTTTTCCCTTTGCCTTCGACAGTGGGAATGCACTTTCTGGGCAAAAGGAGGTAACAGTCTCTTCTTCCCAAAAAGATTATTCTCATGTTGTGTGTTTGCTACCTAATCTTTGGTCTAGAGAAGGTTTGTCCTGCATAACTGACACCCAAAATACTCCTTTTCATCACCAGGTCTGACATGTGTGTATTCTGAAAAATGCTGTGCTCCGTGTTTTCGTACAAAGCACTGTGGGTGTCATTTACATAAGTCAAATCCGCTATGCTCTACAAGTGCATTGAAAAAGTTCCCTGGGAAAGGAAATTGCAGTGCAAAGTGGATTTGCCTTTAGTAAATAACACCCATTGCCCCCCATATCCTTTACATTTTACATACATAATGCATTGTGTTTTTTAAATAAGGAAGCCACACATTTAGAAAAATAAAAAAGTTTACTTGGAAAACATTCACAAGTGCGTTTACAATCTTCACGCCAAAACTGACAACATCTTGGTTATTTACAACATTGTTTACAAACATTCTGCAATTGGTAAAACCAGGCATGGAGCTAAACAGAACCTATGAACTAGGAAAGTTCAACTTTGTAAAGTGTAGACAAGATCAGACATGACTATATATGTTCAAAGTGTGTTTGATCTTGCCTTCATCACATGGGGGGGTCACCCCCGAAAAGTGGAAATTTCGAACATGCACACAATTTGGGTCTGAAAATGGTCATTAGATGGTGAAACACATGCCTAGAAGCTTCAAAAGTGCCATTTTCCATCATGGGGATGAATGGACGTTTTTTGGGGGTGCAACCCCTTCACCACAACCACTTTCGTAGTTCGTAAAGTGTTTGCACCCCCAAAAAAAACGTTGGCATTCATCCACCATGATGGGAGCTAGCACATGTGGACACAATGTGTGCATGTTCCAAATTTCACACAGTTTTTAAGTTGCAAATGTGTTCAGAAGCTGGCACAAATGTGTGTTAATTACTTGGTGCGTTTTCATATTTTTCCTAAAACATCAATGATGTTCTTCAATTTTTGTTGAACATCATTGATGTTTTGCTTTATGTAATCTAGATCTCTATTGCAGACCATTATCTCTCCGATGAGTACGTGGGCACTCTCTGTGGTAAAGTGCGATTTTTCTTCCACAACATCCACGTCACCTAAAAACCACAAACAAACAAAAATGGGGTGTTGGAAATGAGGCAGCCATACATGGATTAGCTTACCAGTAGCTGTGTTCTCCCACACTCACCTGTTGTGGTGACAATTTCTCCAAGTTCGATGATCTCTCCTTCCTCCTCCTCCTCCTCTGCTTCTGCTCTTTCCCCTTTTTTGGGAGGTGTTGGTTTGGGGGGTTTCCTCAGACGGCCCAAGTTTTCGCTCCCCTATGAGAATGTCCAAAAGGAAGATTTAGCCACACAATCTATTGAGGGCAGAAATAGGAAATGACAAACATTGCTTGAAAGTGACGGACACTATTTTAGTTTGGCCAGTTACAAATGCCAACTACATGAATGTAGTCACTTTGTAAAGGTGCTAAACTGACTAGCTTTTTGTTAGAAGTTTGTGTGATGGAGACACCCCTCTAGTATCCACTGGAGCACATGTGTGGAAAAGCCTACTAAAAAGGGGGTTTGGGTGTCCCAGCACTAGTGCTCTAGAGTCCAGATGGGTAAACAGCTACTGGGTGACTTCTCCTTTACATTGAATAAATTGGCTTTACATTCTTGATGACATTTCTAGTGAGAACAAACTTCCTTTCCCCCAAAAAAACACCAAACATCGTATTATAAGTGGCCTAACGATCGAGGTTGCGTACGATCGAATGGACACACACACGACCATGACAGTGGCAGAAAGATCGAGGCTGAGTACGATCAAATGCACAGACGAACCTGAAAGTGGCCATTTTGGAATGTACAACTTTGTAAAAATCAAACCACAATGGAGCAGTATGCAAGCAAGAAATCAAACACAAAACCCAACTACTTACTTTTTTGAAGAATTCGCTTGATCTTTCTGTACTGATCGGCCTCCCTCAGTTTCAGGTCTGACCAGCGTTTCCTCAGTTGCTCCTTGGATCGTTGTACCCCAAACTGATTGTACAGCCTTCTCACAACTTTAGACATGATCTTGGCCTTGCGGACATTGGGGTTGAGGTAAGGCCCATACTTCCCATCATAGTCGCTCCTCTTTAATATGTCCACCATCTCCAACATTTCTCCAAATGACATATTGGACGCCTTGAATTTCAGGCTCCGGGATCGGGACGTTTCTGCCTCCGGACTTTCCTCGTCCTTCTCCTCGTTGGTGGGATATTTGGGGCGCACCTGCTGTGTCCACGCCATGTGCTCTCCCCACTGCGCTGTAAAGAGAAGGGGTGGGGAATAGACGAGAAAGATCGTCAGGGGCGGGCGGAGTTTGACGCATGCGCACTGTATATAAAACGTCACACGCCTGTGTCGTAGCCACGATCTGGGAGACGAGGGGAGAGAAAACTCACGCACGAGACGATCGCTACAAACGAAGGTACAATTTGACGTTGGTACATAACTAGCCTAGACTGATTTGAACTTGAGGCTTCTTTATGGAGAAGATTAGGAGAGTTTAGCCTGACATAATTGAGAGGGTTTTGTGTGGTGTTGTGTCTTGCAGAGATTATGCAGGGATTCAACGACATGAGTTTTCTCCCCCTCTTCATTGCCAAATTCAGGGAATTTCCCGTTTTATGGCAGGGTAAACACCCACATTACACCAACAAACCAAAGAGGCACGCAGCCCTGGAGGAACTTGTGGAATTTGTCAAGCCAAGGTTCCCCACGGCAACTGTTGATGATCTAAGAAAGAAAATTGGCAGCCTGAGGAGTGCGTATATCAGGGAGCGGAAGAAGGTCGTGAAGTCTGAGGAAACTGCAATTTCAGCAGATGAGGTCTATGTGCCCAAGCTCTGGTACTATCAGAGTCTCCATTTTCTGAAAGACCAGACTGATGTCACGGAGCCAACCTCGACTCCTCCTTCCACGCTTCCTTGCGCGCAGCCCACCCCTGATGAGGCTTCCGAGGAGCAACCTGGGCCTTCCAGTATGGAAGAGGTGGAGGAGCCCAGCTTGTTCCAGGTATAGTATTTTTGTTACCATTTATGGGAATAATGAATGATGTTCAGTTAATTCAGGATCCCCAATTGCTTAGTTCCTAACGTGTTTGACATATCAACAGACAGTGGTGTTGGAGACATTTGGGGCCAGAATCTAAACTGCAGGGCTGAGAATTGTATGGTTTTCTATTTGTAAACATTTTGCACCAGTCACTAGATGAGAATTGTGTGTGTTTGATGAACAAATAACTGAAACTATGTCCCTTTTTCATACACAGGAAGACCTCAGCCAGGAGGTGGCTGTGGAAGGTGGCAGTCAGGAGGAGGCAGGGGTTAGTGGCAGCCACCAGCTGGGTAGTGGCAGCCAAGAGGGGGCTAGGCCTCGGAGCCTGACTGACACCCAAACCCCTCCCCTCCGCCTTCCGTACAAAAGGGCGAGAAGGGGGGGTTATGCGGCACAGTCAGCGCTCCGCATGATAAGAGAGGCTTCAGACTCCCTACATGCCACACCCGCCGACGAGGAGACCTTTGGCTCGGTGGTTGTCACAAAAATGATGGGTATGGAGGTGAGGCAACGCAACATGTGTGAGGGGCTCATCCTCCATGTCCTAAATAAGGGTAGGGCTGGGGAGATGACCCCAGTCACACATGTTTGCCATAGCTACCATGCTCCGCCTCCTCCTCCTCCTCCTTCTGCCACCCCACCAGCACGACAGCCACAGCGTGCAAGGAAGCGTGGAAGGAAGACCTGAGAGTGACGACCTGGAATCAGTCTGGTCTGACAGAAGATGGAGCCTCTTGTAGTACCAGAGCTTGGGGACCTAGATGGCATCTGCTGCAGTTCCGGATACTTTGGACTTCACGACCAGATTGCACTCCCCTTAATATACGTACTCCTCAGGCCCCCAATTTTCTACGCTTGAACAATGATGGTTGCCGTGGGGGGCCAAGGCTTTGCAAATTCCCCAAGTTTCACCATGGCTGCGTTCCTCTTTGGTTTGTTGGTGTGACCTAAATAAAGGTTTTTTTGATTTGAAATAATCATTGACTATTGTGTTTTACTTTTCGACAATGACAGTTTTTCTTTGAGTAGGCAGGTACATTTCACTAATCCTAAAGTAGAATTAACAAGGGGCACCAACAACCCACAAACTCCTAGTAAATTTAAGCAAGAAATACAAATGTTAATAATGTGGTTTTGGTAAGTTGAGACACACAACCCCCCTCCAAAAAAAAAAAAAAAAAATATTCCTTCAAATATGTATTCCCCAAAAAAAAAAAAAAAAAAAGACAAATCATGGTAAAAAAATAACAAAGATTCTTTTACGTTCTGAGTAAAAATAAACATGTAGTGTATAAATGCTGCAAAGTAATAAAGAAGTAAGTTTGTGAGAAGTGCGGATGAATAGGAGCAGCTAAAACATGTCATTCTTGTTGCATTGTAAAGAAAAAGAGAATGCGCTGCATTAAAGACATTTTAACATTGCAGCGTGACGAATGTGCTGTGTCGATTAGGAAAGGTAGTTTTACCTGACCGAGCGCTTCCGTCACAGAATTTCTTCTGAGCATGCGTAGCACTTTGTCCGTCGGACAACCGTACACACGCTCGGATTTGGTGTGATCGGACTGTGTTGACGGCAAATCTTTCCAGCAGGAGATAAGACTTTGTCCGTCGGACAAACCGACGAACACTGTCCGATGGTGCATACACACGGTCTGATTTTTCAACAACCTTGTCCGATCGGACAGAATCCATGAAAAAGTCCGACCGTGTGTATGGGGCTTTAGATCGCTGTAAATGGTAATCACAGCAGCCGTTTACAGCGCGATCTGCATGTCCAATAAGAGATGATCTTATATGTAAACATATGAGATCATCTGTCATCGCCGGCTCTCCCTCCTCACACAGGACAGCGTGTGAGGAGGGAGAGACAAACGCTGCAGCGTGAGTGAAAAAACTGCCATCTGTCCCCAGTGCCACCCAGTGCCATCTGTCAGTGCCATGTATAAGTGCCATCTGTCACCAATGCCACGTATAAGTGCCATCTGTCATCAGTGCCACATCAGTACCATGTGTCATCAGTGCCACATAGTGCCATCTGTCATCAGTGCCACATCAGTGTCACCAGTGCCACATATTAGTGCCATCTGTCATCAGTGCCACGTATCAGTGCCATCTGTCATCAGTGCCACCTGTCAGTGTCACGTGCCATCTGTTATCAGTGTCACGTGTAATCAGTGCCATCTGTCATCAGTGCCACGTATTAGTGCCATCTGTCATCAGTGCCACGTATTAGTGCATCTGTCATCAGTACCACATATTAGTGCCACGTTTCATCAGTGCCATGTATATCTGTCATCAGTGCCACGTGTCACGTGTCATCAGTGCCACATATTAGTGCCATCTGTCATCAGTGTCACGTGTCATCAGTGCCACGTATTAGTGCCATCTGTCATCAGTGCCACATCAGTGTCAGGTATCATCAGTGCCACGTATCAGTGCCATCTGTCATCAGTGCCACGTGTCATTGTCCATGTGCTCCAGGGCCTTTCAAGAGTGTAAGGCCCCTTTCACATGAACGGACCATTCAGATCCGCCTGTCAGTTTTGACGGCGGATCTGAACGGGCACTTCATGTTAGTCTATGGAGCGTCGGATGTCAGCGGAGAGACCCCGATCCAACCCGGTCCGATCCGCCAAAAGCAGACGTATGGCTCTATGTCCAGATCCGTCGCTGGCGGATCGGATCGGGTGAGATCTGATGAAAACGGACACGCTGCCGGTTTTCATCCGATCTCTCCATAGAGACCAGCGGCGCTCGCAAGCCCCTCCCCGCTCAGTGAGCAGAGAGGGACTTGTCATCCGCCGGCTCAGCGGAGATCAACGGAGAGATCTCGCGCTGAGCCGGCGGACAGAGGCGGGCTCCGTGGAAGCGGAGTCCGCCTCGTGTGAAAGGGGCCTAATAGGTAGTCAACAAGTTAGATGTGTAATTTATGCTCCTAGAACACCTGATGGCGCTCCCTGCATGTTGGGTCTCTCTAAGTGGCTAGGCTGTGAAAAAGTCCCACACATGTGGTATCGTAATACTCAGGAGGAGTAGCAAAATGTATTTTGGTGTGTCATTTGTGGTATACACATGCCATGTGAGAGAAATAACCTAATACATGACAATTTCCAGATTCTGATAAGCCCCCCACCTGCAGACCCCGACAACCAATGGCCAGGGTTGTCGGGAAGAGGTCCTTGTCCCCATTAACATTAACACCCTCCCCATGTTGAGGGCATGTGGCCTGGTATGTTTCAGGAGGGGGGCTGTCGCTGACATAGACCCCTGATCAGCTGGGCTGACGTAACCAGGGCGCATGCGCACATTGTAGGAGGTATCTCTCGATGGGAGATACCATTTCACAGGCACAATTTAAACCTATACCAACAGCGGGGGATACCATAGTTCTCAGATTGTGCATCGCTGCTGCTGGAGGGCGGCTAGTGGCTGTGTTGAACAGCTGGTTTTGTCTGTGTTGCAACCCGCCCTTTGACACAGGCAAAACCGGCCATTCAACACAGCAAACCCACCCTGCAACAGACAAAACCAGAGCATCAGCACACTGTAAAGCCGCCCCGCAATAGCGAGGCACAATTTGAGAACTACGGTCTTCCCCTGCTGTTTGTTTAGGTTTCAATTGTGGCCGTGAAATGGTATCTCCCATCAAGAGATGCCTCCTACGATGTGCGCTTGCGCCCTGGTCACATCTCAACAGAACACTTCCTTTTGAAATGTAATTTTGCTTTGGCACTGCTGTACACATCACACAGATGCGCCACTTTACATGCAGACTAAGGCACGATATTTAACCACTTCAGCCCCAGAAGGATTTGCCCCCTTAATGGATTACATTTTTTTTACAATTTGGCACTGTGCTGCTTTAACTGGTAATTTTGCGGTCATGCAATGCTGTACCTAGAAATAGAGCTTTCTTTTGGGGGGGATTTGATCACCTCTGTGTTTTTTTTGTTTTTTTTTTTTGCAATATGAATGAAAACAGATTGACAATCTTGAAAAAAAAATGATATGTTCTACTCTTTGTGCTAAAAAAAATACAATAAACTCAATTTTAGTAATACATTTCTGGCCGAAATGCATTCAGCCACATGTCTTGGGTAAAAAAAAATTCAATAAGCATATATTAATTTGTTTGTGCAAAAGTTATAGAGTCTACAAACTAGGGTACATTTTCTGGAATTTACGCATCTTTTAGTTTATGACTGCCTATCTCATTTCTTGAGGTGCTATAATGGAAGGACA
Organism: Lithobates sylvaticus; assembly: GCA_028564925.1. Taxonomy (NCBI): domain Eukaryota; kingdom Metazoa; phylum Chordata; class Amphibia; order Anura; family Ranidae; genus Lithobates; species Lithobates sylvaticus. The sequence continues at coordinate 178,579,551 of CM053027.1, read as the reverse complement.
CCCCAGTGAATTTGCTGTGAGGCATGTTGAGCACATTGAATATTTTATATTTTGCCACAAGTTTCGGGACAATTAAACATTTATTTATTCACAAAGTTGTCACTAAATGATATATTGCTCAAACATGCCATGGGTATATGTGAAATTATACCCCAAAATACAGTCTGCTGCTTCTCCTGAGTACAGGGATACCACTTTTGTGGGACTTTTTGGCAGTCGAGTCGCGTACAAGACCCTGAAAACAAAGCACAACCTTCAGGCTTTCTAAGGGCATACATTTTTGATTTCACTCCTCACTACCTATCACAGTTTTGGAGGCCATGAAATGCCCATATAGTACAAACCCCCCCCCCCCCAAATTACCCCATTTTGAAAAGTAGACGCCCCAACCTATTTGCTGAGAGGCATGTTGAGTATTTTGCAGATCTCGCTTTTTGTCACAAAGTTTTGAAAATTAAAAAAAGAAAAAAAAAATTCCTTTTCTTTCTTAATTTTCCAAAACAAATGAGAGCTGCAAAATACTCCCCATGCCTCTTAGCAAATATCTTAGCTGTCTACTTTTCAAAATGGGGTCATTTGGGGGTGCTTTCTGCTATCTTGACATTTCAGGGCCTCCGAAACTGTGATAGTGGTGAGGAAGTGAAATCGCAATTTTACACCCTTAGAAATCCTGAAGGCGGTGATTGGTTTCCGGGGTCCTGTACGTGGCTAGGCTCCCAAAAAGTCTCACACAAGTGGTATCCCTATACTCAGGAGAAGCAGCAGAATGTATTTTGGGGTTTAATTCAACATATACCCATGGCATGTTTGAGCAATATATCATTTAGTGACAACATTGTGCAAAACAATTACATGGACACAACATGCCTCTCAGCGCATAGTTGGGATGTCTTCTTTCCAAAATTGAGTCATTAGGGGGGGGGGGGGGGTTTGGACTGTCCTGGCATTTTATGCACAACATTAGAAACTTATGCTACACATCACCCACTCTTCTAACCACTTGAAGACAAAACCCTTTCTGACAGTTTTTGTTTACATGAAAAAAAAAATTTTCTTTTTTTTAAAAGCTATTCCCTACAGATTAAAATGGTGGGTGTTGCAATTTTTTTTCACACAGTATTTGCGCAGCGATTTTTCAAACACAATTTTTGGGGGAAAAACACTTTTTTGAATTTTAATGCACTAAAACACACTATGTTGCCAAATAAATGGTAAAATATAAAGGAAGAAATGCAGAGTACATAGATACCAAACACAACATGCTTTAAAATTGCGCACAACCGTGCAGCGGCGACAAACTACATTTTTAAAAGCCTTTACAGGTTACCACTTTAGATTTTACAGAGGGGGTCTACTGCTAGAATTACTGCCCTCGATCTGACGTTGGAGGTAATACCTACATACGACGTGAGACTGACACTTGCGTTTGTCTTTGTAAGCGAGCACAAGGGGGACAGGGGTGCTTTATTTTTCTTTATTTTTTTATTATTTATTTTGCTTTTTTATTTTATTTTTACACTGTTCCTTTCATTTTTTTATTTATTTTTTTTAATAATTTTTGTTATCACAGGGAATGTAAATATCCCCTATGATAGCAATAGGTACTGACAGGTACTCTTTTTTGAAAAAATTGTGGTCTTTTAGACTCTAGATCTCTCCTCTGCCCTCAAAGCATCTGACCACACCAAGATCAGTGTGATCAGATGCTTTCCCAATGGCCCTGTATATATCCGGCGAAACCGAAGTCATGAAATGCTTGTAGCTTCCGGTTTCTTAGGCTATAGAGATGATTGGAGCTGTTCTGGTCTCCGATCAGGTCTATGGTCAGCTGGCAAAACCACTGGCTGCATTCTCGGGTCCCCCGGTGGTACAAAATAGCCAGAGAAAACCATGGAGGGGGCATTCCTTCCCACTGCTTGTAAAAACAGTTTAGCAGCAAATTAGCCGCTAGGATTCCTTTTACATGAAAGCCGACCGCCAGTTGAAATGACGGATACCAAGATGATACCCAAACCTGCAGGCCTCATTCTGGTATAACCACCGTAAGGTCCAACAACATACCAGTACGTCGCTGGTCCTTGTTGAGCATATATTGTAAGTTGTATTATATGATCTTTTTTTTCAGGCAGCCTGTGGGCTGAACGAAAAAAAGAGATTGATCGGTGGTATGCCCACCATTAGAATACTGCCCTGCATCCACCCACTTCTAATGATGGGCATACATGCACCGCTTTTTTTAACTGTGGTGGTAAAATGACCTTACAGTGCTAGAGACGCTGATTTACATATCGTGTGAGCAAACCCTGTTGCTATCAAAATAAATAAATCCATGCTGCAGCTGAATGGCGTACCTGAAAAGCAAACATTGGCAACAGTAAAACATTAACTCAATAAAACAACTTTTTTTTTTATTGCAATCTGTGCCAAAAAAGAGTAAAAAATATATGCTAAAGCATGGGGGCAATCCACCCCTAATGTTAGGGGCAAATCGCCCCTCTGCCTCTGCCCCCATGCTTCTGCATATATGCTCTTTTTTAACTGTGGTGGTGAAATCACCTTCTACATCGATGGAGTCGCTGATTCACGTATCGTGAGAGCAAATGCTGTTGCTGTCAAGATAAATAAATCAGTGCTGCGGCTGAATGGCGTACCTGCAAAGAAAATAATGGCTAACAATAAAACACAGTAAACAGTAAAGTATAAAAGAATTACATACCTGCAAAACAAACATGATAAAACATAGTAACAATAAAACATTGCAGTTAAGTATAAAATACAGTAAAACAGAGCAGAACGATCGTGAGAGAAGAACAAGAAAATTACATTTTTTTTTTCACTTTTATTTGCAACTGTAAATTTTTCAGGTTTGGGTCTCTCAAAATGCAATGGCATCTTTTGAGACACTGTGTTAGTGTGCCCTAGGACTGTGCAGTGTTGTACCCTACGCTAATACTCCACTAGTGTGTGGTAGCGACGGAAACATACACTGATGCAGAGACCAGGTTGGTCAGGACAGAAGGGACAATAATAGCGCGTGTCACGCCTATATCCGCGTTTCCTACAGACACAACATCTTCTTTGGGGTGCTCGTTGGGTAGGAGTACCAGGGAGAACATTTGGAAAATGCCTCTCATGCAGCCAGCTCACTGCATTTGCATTGGGAAGTTGGGGAACAGCACCGTCTGGAAACAGAAGGGCTATGATGATCTCTTCCTGGAATTTAAGGAAGGATCCAGTTTGTCCTGACACTTTGTATAGCACATAAGCAGCAGAGCCAATTGAAATAGATATACAGACACTTTTTTATACCAGCATCTGGCGCCATTAAAGAGGAAGTTAACCCTCACCAAAAAAATGAAAAAAAAGAAAACCCTGCAAGACAAAGGCATAATTAGCTAGTATGCATAGCATACTAGCTAATTATATATCACTTACCTCAGATCGAAGCCCCCGCATCGGTCCACGTCTCCCCCTCCAACCGCCGACATGTTGTCCCGAAGTGACTTCCGGGTATCGTGGCTCCGACGCTGTGATTAGCTAGAGCCGCGATGCCGTCACTCCGCGCATGCGGCACAGTACAACTGAAGCATCGGCATATAGCGCCATTGCTTCAGTTGTCTTAAGTGACATCGGCACATGCAAATACAGTGATATCTCCTAAACTGTGCAGGTTAATATAGGCTTACCTGTAACATAAAGTTGTAAACAAGGGTTTAAAACCACTTTAACTGGTCGTTGAAGTCCACCCATCCCATGTTAAGGCTCTAATCGTGGACACAGAGGGGCTACTCAACAACACCAGTTGCCTTTGCAATTTGGACTGTCGTATCTGCTTGAATAGAGGACAGAACGAAAACATTTCCTGTATCCCTCCACTTCACTGCGAGCAAATTATTACATCTCAAGCAGGCTCTCTCCCCCGTCTAAGTAGGGTTTCTACAAGATGTTGGGGGAAGCCCAGCGATTAGATTGCACAGTACCACATGTGCCAATTCCACAATCAAAAGGGTGACTAAAAAGTGTCACGCTTGTGTAATAATTGTCCACATACAAGTGGTACCCCTTTCCGGATAAGGGTGCCCCCAAGTCCCAAACAATCTTTCCAGCGCTCCCTATGTAGTCTGTGCAGTCAGGGGGCTCCATGTGACTGTCTTTTCCCTCATAAACCTTACAACTATATGTATAGCCTGTGGTCCTTTCACAGAGTTTATACATCTTGACCCAATATCTGGCACGCTTGCTAGGGAGAAACTGTTTGAAAGACAAGCAGCTAGAAAACTTAATCAGGGACTCATCAATGCAGACAACTTGATCAGGAATAAACCAGGCTGCAAACTGTTGGTTGAAGTGGTTTATGAGGGGCTGAATTTTATAGAGCCGATCAAATCCAGGGTCACCCTGAGGACGACAGGGTTCATTGCCATTAAAATGCACGAACTGCAAGATCTGCTTGTATCGCGTCCTGGTCATAGAAGCAGAGAACACGGGCATATGGTGAATTGGGTTAGTGGACCAATATGACCGCAACTCACTTATTTAGTTATGCCCATGAGGAGGGATAGGCCCAGAAAGGTCTTAAATTCGGAAACCGTAATAAGTTTCCATTAGCAGGGACCTCTACTTCATCATCAGAGCTATCTGTCAGGGTGCTTCTGCTCTCTACTGGTTCGTATACTGAGCCTGAATCTGACAGTGGAGCTTCCTCATCGCTCTCATCTGTCATGCTCAGCAACGTGTAGGCCTCTTCACTAGTGTACCTCTGTTTGGACATTTTGGCCTCTAAATTTATAGGTACAGCTAGTGTGACTCACAGGCAAAAGAGCACCTGGTTGTCAGAGCCTGCTTCAATCGCTACCAAAAAAACTGTTAGCGTTTGCAGGGATCAGGCGTGACTCTGCAAACGCTGCAGTTATGTGTGTTGTGTTTTGTAAGTGACAGTGATTGATTGATACTGCACTTTGGCTGGGCTGGGAGGAGGGGCTAAATGCAAGTGCTAGCAGGTGTCTGGGCTAATCCTGCTAATGCCGCGTTTTTGGGAACACTAAACTACCGGGGACGCTAATATAGTTCTGATCAGATCAAAGATATCTAGTGTGTGTGCGTGTAAGGCCACGTACACACGATCGGACTTTCCGGCAGGATTGTCCGCTGAACAAGAGTCCCCCAGACATTCGGACCGTGTGTGGGGCTCTGGCGGACTTTTTCCTCCCAAAAGTTCGGCGGACCTAGTTTTAAGTTTTGACTTAAAATTGTCCGCCGGACTCGGCAGTCCGGCGGACAATCCCGCAGTCTGTGTGCTAGTCCGCAGGACTTTTGAAATGAACGGACTTTCTTCACACATGGAGGAAAGTCCGTTCATTTAGAACGTGACTCCAAGTAGACGGGACTAGCGAAGGAACTCAATGCCGCCGCGCTAGCCCCGTCACCTGGTATGGATTAAAAGGGGAATCCCTACATTGAAAAAACGGCATGGGGGTCCCCCCCGAATCCATATCAGACCCTTATCCGAGCACGCAGCCCGGCCGGTCAGGAAAGGGGGTGGGGACGAGCGAGCGCCCCCCTCCTGAGCCATACCAGGCCGCGTGCCCTCAACATGGGGGGTGCCCTTGTCCCCATGTTGATGAGGCCCCAGATCCCGGCCCCCCACCCTATGTGAATGAGTATGGGGTATGATGTACCCCTACCCATTCACCTAAGGAAAAAAGTGTAAATAAAAAAACGATACAATTTTTTAAAATACTTTATTGCACAGCTCCAGGGGTCTTCTTCCGTCTTGGGGGGTCTTCTCGCCAGACTCCTCCGCTATCTTCTGCTCTTCTACTAGCTCTTTCACTAGCGGAGGAGCCCGGCTTTCTTCTTCGTCGCCGCCGCCGTCTTGGGGTCTTTTTCCGACTTCGGGGGCCTTCAGGGGTCTCTTCTGTTCCTCTTGCCGAGCCTCTGCTTTCTTCTTCCAGCTCTTTTACGAGCGGTGGCCCGGGCTTGTGTTGCCGTCGCTGTTGCTGTCGCCTTCTGCTTCTTCTTTCTTCATCCGATATTGACACGACGCTCTCTCTGGCCGTAATGGCAGAGACATGCTGTGCTGTGACTTATATAGGGACAAGGGGCAGGTCACCTGCTCATGTCACGTGGTGACCCCGCCCCCTTATGATGTCACAGTCCTGGAGGATGCTGGGACTGTGACATCATATGGGGGGCGATTGTACACCGGAAAAGTCCGGGCGTGTGTGGGTAAGTCCACACGTTTGGAAAGTCCGGCGGACCTCCGCTGGAAAGTCCGGCGGGTTGTCCGCTGGACTAGGTCCGGCGGACAATCCCGCCAGAAAGTCAGAGTGTGCGTACGCTGCATTAAAGTACCTGCACTAATCTGACCCTGCCTGGGATTTACGCTGACCTTAAATTATGCTAAAACCTGATGAAACTGATGTCACACTCGATCAGGGGGTTTAACCTTTATTAGGCAATATACGGCGGTTACCCTGATGCTATAAAAAACGAACTAGCGTCACCCGTGACACCAATACTGTGATCACTGGTGACAGGGGGTGAAAGGGTTAACTCGGGGGCAATCAGGGGGTTAAACTTTTATTAGGGGTTAATGGAGGTACCCTAGACATACCTGGACCTACTACTAACTGCCCTAACACTATTTAGTGACACCAGTACAGTGATCAGTGAAAAAACTGAAAACTGCACTTGGTGCCACAGTGACAGGGAATAAAGGGGTTAACTGGGGGGTGGGGCGATCCGAGGGTGACAAGTGTGCCTATGTGTAGTGGTGTCAGTGTAGTGTTGGTGCAACTCACAGTTAGATATCCTCTTTCCTCTTACTGGAACCGAAAAGGGCTCCACAAGAGGAGGTGACATCGCTTCCTCTGCCTGTGTTTACATTTCACAGGCAGAGGAGGCTCTTCATTCACCAGAACCGATCAGCAGGTCCAGGCCAGAAATAATTGGCCTGGACCTGTAGACAAATACGTTCTGTAACAAATCCGATCGCTGCGGGCATGGTGGGGGCAGTTACAGCGATTTGCACAGGGCTGCCACTTTATAGTTGCCACTGTACAGTTTATGTACTTGAGCTGGTTGGCAAGTGGTTAAAGAAATACTTTCTTTTTATTGTTTCACTCTAAGCATTATTAAAATCACTGCTCATAAAAAAACTGTCGTTTTTAAAAAACTTTTTTTTGCATTGATACATGTTGCCTAGGGCAGTACCCAGGTCCCCATACATTTTTATGGCGATAACTTGCATATTAGGCCCCTTTCACATGGGCACCATCAGTTTAGCCATGTTAAAAATGTATCAGTTCTTATCCGTTGCTTCATCCGTCTTCCATTCTGTTAATATCCGTTTTCATCCGTTAATGTACATGTTTACATCCATTTGTTTTTGTATCCGTTTTGATACGTTTACAGCAGTTTCTGTGCCTTTAAGGAAATTACCCAGAAAGCATTGCGCCTCCCATACAGATAAACAAAAAAAAAATGATTCCTTCAAAACGGATCTTAACTGATCGGACGTTGACGGACATTGTCCGTTAACATCACTTAATATCTGTTTTGACGGACCTGGACGTAGCCTTGTAAAAAAAACAGATAAAAACTGAGTGGCTGGAAGAGATACATCTCCTCAAAGGCATGGAGGAGATCAGGGCAACAACACAAGGGAATACAGAAAAATTCAATACATTATGGCAGCCGTGGATCATCTTTAAATACTCTGACTCTTATGCCACTTTCACACAGAGATAGACCTTTAAAGTATAAAGAATCGTGAACAATCAATATTCTTCTCCCATTTTTATTTATTCTTCTCTCCTTCTCTTTCCTTTCATTTCTGTTCTATATTTTTAAGGGCACTTCTCAGAGGCCCACAATTTTATTCTTCTTTTCAAACTAAATAATAGATTTTTCTACACAAACTCAGAGTATTTCTAAATAGACCATCGATGTAATGATTGGCTGATCACAAAGCAATTTTGTTGGTTTTACTAGTAATATACTCTACCACTGAACTCAATTATACTTTGTTATATTTTAATATGATAGTCCTGTACAAATGTTAGTATTATTGTATAATTGTTATATCTAAGATCCAATAAAAGCTTATTGCTTCAAAAAAAAAAAAAAAAAAAAAACGGATGCAGAGGTTAACGGATGGTCATCCATATGCCTATAGGAATGCATTATCGTCCATTGACGGATGGAAGAAAAATGGATAGACGGTCCGTCCATGTGAAAGGGGTCTAAGCGTATAAAATTAGCACTTTTGATTTTTCATGTTCGTGTCCCATAGCCTTTAATAGGGTTTGAATGTTCGTTCAAACTTTTTGCCTGTTCATATGTTCTAGTGCAAACTGAACCGGGGGGGGGGGGGTGTTCGGCCCATCCCTAGTCACGCACATTCCCAGGTGCACCCCCCAGGGGATGTGCAGGAAGCACGATTTTGGGAGTACATCATTGTATGCCCTCCCAGAGTAAGCCTACTGTGCTGTAGCCATCATTTGGCTACAGCACAGTAGGCAAGTGCAAGTGGCAAGTGCTTAACTGACAATTGTGCTGGCGTGCGACGCTCTACCCAAATAAAATCAATGTCATTTTTTCCCCACAAATAGTACTTTCTTTTGGTAGTATTTGATTTGATTAAAATTTTTCGCGCTATATACAAAAAAAAACAATTTCTTCATCAATTTAAGCCAAAGCCAATATTTATTCTGCTACATATTTTTGGTAAATAAAACCCCTACAAACTATGATATATATATATATATATATATATATATATATATATATATACATACATACATATACACATTTTTTTTTTTACTAGTAATGGTGGCGATCAACAACTTATAGCGGGACTGCGATATTGCGGCAAATCGGACACCTAACTGACACATTTTGGGGACCAGTGCCACTAATACAGTGATCAGTGCTAAAAAATATGCACTGTTGCTGTACTAATGACACTGGCAGTGTGCCTTTGGCCAATCATGGCCCACACTATATATAGCCCCATACACACGCGTGGATTATCCGAGGACCAGGTCCGTCAGACCATGTCCGTCATACTTTGTCTGATGTTGGTTTTGCGTACACACGGTCGGACAAAGTTGTCGGAAAATCCGATCATTCTGAACGTGGTGACGTTTGTTGCCTACGACGGGACTACGTAGAGGCTAGTAGCCAATAGCTTTGGTCTTGTAATGTGATCTGAGCATGCGTAGCACTTTGTCCGGTCGGACTACCATACACACGATCGGATTTGGTGTGATCGGACCGTGTTGTCGGAAAATCTATCCAGCAGGAGATAGGACTTTGTCCGTCGGACAATACGACGTACACTGTCCGATGGTGCATACACACGGTCTGATTTTTCAACAACATTGTCCGATCGGACAGAATCCATGCGAAAATCCGACCGTGTGTATGGGGCTTAAGACTGCTTACACGGCAGCCATATGTTGGAGTGGAGATAGCGTAGTACAAACAAAGATATGGGGCAACTGCCGCAGAGCATGCCATAATGCACTGTAAGATTGTAATGCATTGACGGCTGCTGATTGACCAAAGCATGCACCGGACCTGCATGCTTTGGCCAATCACAGCGCAATGTGTTGTAAGAGCCACGTTTTGCCAAATACAGGGTGCCTTTGGCCAATCATGGCTCCATCCAGCCATATGTATTGTGTTGGAGTAGACATAGCATAGGCAGGTTAGTTAGTGGATAGAGAGTGTAGTATTAGATATAGAGTGCAGACAGTGTGGTATATATATATATATATATATATATATATATATATATATATATATATATATATATATATATATATATATATATATATATATTACATTGAAGGCAGTGTATAATACAATGCAGTCAGTGAAGTGTATATAATGCATAGTATATACCACAGTGCAGTGCAGATTGTATATACTGCAGTGCAGACTATATAGTGCAGTGCATAGTATATACTACAGTGCAGTGCAGAGTGTATATACTGCAGTGCATAGTATATACTACAGTGCCGTGCACAGTATATAGTGCAGTGCAGAGTATATACTACAATGCAGTGCAGCGTATATATTACAGCGCAGTGCAGAGTATATAATACAGTGTACTGCGGTGTGATTAACACAGTATAGTGCAGTGTATATAACACAGTGCAGTGTAGTGTGAATAACACAGTGTTGTGGTGCTACTGAAGTGTCGATGTGTCACCACTGATCCCATTTATTTTTTCATGAATCTTTTCTTTTTTTTTTCTTTTTTGCCGTTTCGGGTTTCTTTTTTTTACGCTGCTGGCCGTGGTATTGAGCCACAACATGCAGAAGAGTTGGAGAAGTGGATAACTAAGCTGTCCTCATCCTCCTCATCCTCTGTCATCCAGGCTCATGCTAGTTTGCTTTCCACCACAGCTGCCAAAGCGGCCTATTCCACTCCTTCCGTAGCCCCACCATCATGCACAGAGGAGTCACCAGAATTATTCGATCACAGTGCTGGTTTCATGCTGCTGGAGGATGCGCAGCAATTTGAATTGTCCGATGTTGGTTCCCAGGTTGAGGAAGGGAGTAACGTGAGCCTAGAGAGTCATGTTCCCCCAGCGGCAGCATACTGCCAAGTTTGCTCCAGTGATGAGGAGGGAGGGGATGATAAGGTCACTGACTGTACTTAGGTGCCTGAAAGAAAAGAGGAGGAAAGTCAGGAGGAGGCACAACTCCAATGAGGCAGGATGTCCTCCAGGGGCCAGCTTAAGGGCAGCCACCCTATTGCATCCCACCACAGAGCTCCACAGGTGCAGGGCGCTTTTGTGACATGCCCACCAGGCGGAATATAACATTGGCAATGCTGCATTGGCTGTACATGCAGTAGAGGGCCATCAATGAGTACCTGTGTGAGTATGGCACAAGGACAGGCTCAGGGGAGCTTGGCTTCTTTTCGCCATGCCAGTGGTTACTGATAAAGAATGCATGCACTGCCCTGTCATCATTTGAGGTGGCCACAAGGATGGTGAGCAGCGACAGAGCATGCATCAGTGACACTGTCCCTCTAGTCTTCCTGCTGGAGCACACACTTCATGGCATCATGGACAGGGCACTTGAGGCAGAAGAACCGGGAGGAAGAGGAAGACTTCCTATCCTCTCAAGGTCCCCTTTATGCAGATACCATTCCTGCTGGGCCACCAAATGTACAGGAGGAAGAGGAGGAGGAGGAGAATTGTGTCAGCATGGATGAAGGACTCGGAATCTCATGCCTCTTCAAACTTATGCTGCATGGGCTCCCTGA
>CM053027.1:178562772-178568214 GCA_028564925.1 Lithobates sylvaticus | reverse complement strand
AAGAATTACATACCAGCAAAGCAAATACATGATAAAACTACTGTAAAAATAAAAACTTTGCACCCAAGTATAAAATACAGTCAAACAACTGGTCTTCGAACGATAGAGAGAGAAGAAAAATAACAACCAGATATTTTTTTTGCACTTTTTTTTAAATAATAAAAATTAATAAAAACCAAATTAAACAACTGCCAACTGAAAGTTTCCAGTGTTTGGTGAATGTCTCTTCGTTTCAATAAAATGTCCAATGGCCACCTCCATCTTTAAGACTCCCTGTATCAGTGATGCGCCTAGATACTGCAATAGCATGTGTTTGTACCCTTCTTGCTATATGATCTGAGCCACTAGGTGTGTTGGTAGCGAGTCAGAAACAGGAGATACTGATAGCAGATAAGATATCCTAGTTGTGTCAGGACAGTATATGTGAGGTGACTAATAATTAGCGCGATGTCACGCACTATAATCATCCGTGTTTTCCTACAGCCCTACTAGCACATGCTTCTTTGGAGGTGCTCGTTGGGTACGAGGTCCTGAAGTTATTCCAGGGCGAGAGACATATGGAAAATGCCTCTCATGCAGCCAGCTCACTGCATTTAGCATTGGACAGGTGGGGCACAGCACCGATCTGGAAACGATGAAGGGCTGTTGATGAACTCTTCCTGGAATTATTTAGGAAGGATCCAGTTCGTCCTGATGCCTTTGTATAGCACATAAGGTTCAGCAGAGCCAATTGAGAATAGATATACAGACACTTTTTTTACGTCTTTTTTAGTTACTCACATCATGAATAAAAAGAAAATACCCTGCAAAGACAAGGCATAATTCTAGTATGCATAGCCATACTAGCAATACTCTAGAAGCCTCAGAGACTACTAAGTCTCCCCTCCGAGTTATCGACTGCCGACATGGTGCGCCATCCGTGGCTTCGGGCGCATTAGCTGGTCGTTCCGCGCATGAGTGCACAGTCCACCCTCCCTTAAGTGAGCATCAGTGTTAAGTGTTGTAGGCTTACCGTTAACATAAAGGACAAGGGTTTTAATACTCTATAAGAGGGGCTCTAATCTCAGTGGGCTACCAACACCAGTACGTACCCTTTTTGCATTTGCATCTTTCGTATTTCTGCGTGAAGGGTCGGACAGAACGAAAACATTGCCTGTGTTTCCTCCACTTTCACTGATCAGAAGCAAATTATTACATCTCAAGCATGGCTCTCTCCCCAGTCTGACCCTAAGTCGGGCTTCTGCAAGCCGTTGGGGGAAGCCCAGTGATTAGATTGCACGTTACGGCCACATGCGCCAATTCCACAATCAAAAGGTGACTAAAAGTGGCACGCTTGTGTAATAATTGTCCACGTAACAAAGTGGTACCCCTCTTTTCCGAATAAGTTTGGTGACACCAAGTCCCAAACAATAACTTCCAGCGCTCCCTATCGTAGATTTCTGGCAGTTTGTGGGGCTCCCCGTTGACTATCTTTCTTCCCTCGTAAACCATTAAACTATATGTATAGCCTGTTGCCCTGTCACAGAGCTTGTACATCTTGACCCCAATTTATCTGCACGCTTGCTGGGGAGAACACTGTTTGTAAAGACAAGCGGCCAACGAAAATTTAATCAGGGAATTCATCAACACAGACAACTTGATCAGGAATAAACAAGGCTGCAAACTGTTGGTTGAAGTGGGTTTACGAAGGGCCTGAAAATTATTATAGACCGATCACAATCCAGGTGTCACCCCGAGGACGACAGAGTTCATTGTCATTAAAATGCATGAACTGCAAGATCTGCTCCCGTATCTGCGTCCTGGTCATGGAAGCAGTGAACACTAGAGGCATATTGGTGAATTGGGTCAGTGAACCAATATGACCTGCAACTCACTTTTTAGTTATGCCCATGAGGAGGTAGGATTGGCCCAGAAAAGGGGTCCTTAAATTCAGAAACTGTAATAAGTATTTCCATTCTCTGCAAGGGTCAAATGGGGATATGCAGCGATGAAATTTGACCAGCATACAAATTGCTTTGGTCCACAATAGCTCTATAGAGATCTTCCCGTGAAAAACAGTGAATAAAAATCAAGTGGCCTGGTAAAACGCAACTGTTTCCACCTGAATTCCAGGTTGCCAGTGAATTGGGGGAAGTACGAGGCATGCAGAAGTGGTAGGCTATCCCAATTAATCAAAGAAATAAGTTACCTATGCTTAGTGGGAAGGGCCCTACGGGCCTGAGTTCGTCTTCATAGTGGCTGTAGGACACTACTTGTTCTAGCCTACCGCACCAGCTGAACTGCACTTTATGGGACTCGCACACGTTGTCACCACAGTGTTACTGCACTGATGTTTTGACTACGACCAGGAGTACTAGGCCGCTGGTGCTGAAGCAGTTCTCCAGAAAAGATGAGCGTTTGCACTAAGAACTGGCTCTCTGCTCCATACGTAGAGCCCTGTGAACCGTACGTTCTTGCACCTCACGACAACAGAAGAATGGGGTCAGTGTACACCTGACCTTAGCAGTGCTGGTTTAGGCACCTACTACTTCATCAATCAGAGCTATCTGTCAGGGCTGCCACTGCTTCTTTCTACCGTTCGGTGTTGTTATACTAGCCTGAATCTGACAGTGAGTGCAGCTCTTCCCCTTCCGCTTCTTCATCTGTCATGCTTCAGCAATGTGTAGGCCTCTTCATCTAGTGTACCTCTGTGTTGTGACATTTTGGCCTCTAAATTTATAGTACTACCTATTGTGACTCACTAGGGCAAAAGAGTCACCTGGTTGTCAGCCGCATGCTTCAATCGTTATCCAAAAAATATGCTGATACTAAGCCGATTGCAGGGATCAAGGCGTGACTCTGCAACGCATGCAAGATTATGTGTGTGTGTGTTTGTGCAAATTGACAGTGATTGATGTTACTGCACTTTGGCTTGGGCTGGTGGAGGGCTTAAATGCAAAGTGCTAGCAGTGTTGGCTATCCTGCTAATGCGCGCGTTTATTTTGGGAACTGACTACTAGGCCGGGGAACGCTAATATTGTTCTGCAAATCAAGATCAAAAGATCATAAAGAGTCCCAGACATTCGAGATCGTGTGTGGGTCTTCTGGCCGGACTATTTTTATCTACCTCATAAAGTACGGGCGGTCTAGTTAAGTTCTCTTGACTTTAAATTTGTCGCCGGTTATTCTCGGCATAAGCTCTTCCGGTGTATCCGTAAATCCGCAGTACTGTTGTGTAGTCGCAGGACCTTTTGAATGAAACGGAACTTTAACTTCAATCATCACTGGAGGATAAGTCCTTCATTATACTAGTGATCCAGACAGTATGATACTTGGGATTAGCGAAGGAACTCAATTCACGCCGCGCCTAGCCCCGTGCACTGAGATTTAGACTGGCTTAATGAGACGGGGAGATGCCCTTGGACTTATTCGAAGACTAAAAAAACGGCGTGCTGGGTCCCCCCGAATCCCATATCAGGAGTACCCTTATCGAGCACGCAGACCTCGCGCCAGTCAGGAAAGGGGGTGGGGTGGCGAAAGCGAGCGCCCCCTTATTTTTTTTTCGGCATTAGTCATGCGTCACATAACCTAGCGCCTGCCTGGTGCCCTCAACATGGGGCTGAGTGCCCCTGTCGACCATGATATGATTGAAGGCCCCTACCAGATCCCCGGCCGCACCACTATTCTAGTGGTTAAATGAAGAATGGGGGTATGATGTACCCCTATACCCATTTTTTATTCTACCTAAGGAAAATAGGTGTAAATAAAGTAAAACGAAACAATTATTTAAAATTACTTTTATAGCAGCCCAGCTCCAGGGGTGCTTCTTCTCAAGCGTCGTCTGTGGGGTCTGCATCGACCTTGACTCCACCGCTAACTTCCTCGCCCTTTCTAGCTAGGCTCTTTCACTAGCGGAGGAAGCCCGGCTTTTCTTTCTTGGTAGATAGCCCCTGTTGGCGCCATCTTGCGGACGTCTTTTTTCCGATTTGTCGGGGTGCCTTTCAGGGTTCTTTTCGGTTCTCTCTAGGACTATCGAGCCTCGTAGACTTCTTCTTCTTTCTCAGGCTTCCTTTTTACTAGCGGTGGCCCGTGGGCTTAGTTGTGTTGCCGTCCTTGTCCGTTAGGCGTTTTGTCATCCTTCTGCTTCTTTCTATCTTCTTCGATTTTTGACACGGACGCTCCTCTCTGGCCTGTAAAGGCAGAGACCAATGCTGTGCTGTGAGACTTATATAGGAGTCCAAGGGGCAGGTCCCCGTGCTTCCTATGGTCAACTGTTGTGACCCCTGCCGCCTGATGGTACTGCCATAATGTATAGTCACATGTCCAGGAGGAATGCCTTGGGACTGTTGATCATCATTTGTTTAAGAGGTGGCATGATTGTGCACCGGAAAGAAACTTGTCCTGCCGGGCGTGTGTGGGTATAGTCCACAGCATCCGGAACGTCACCGCGACGGTCAACTCCGCACTGTGATTTAGAAAGATGAGGAGTCGGCGAGGTAGTCGCTTCGATTACGTAAGAATGGTGTCGCGCGGACAATCCCGCCTGAACTGGTCATGAAGTGTGCGTACGCTGTCATAAAAAAGTACCTGCACTGACTCTGTACCCTGTACTAAAGGGGATTTACGCTGACCTTTTTATTATGCTAAAACCGGTTAGGGTAACTTGTATTGTCACCCCTCGATCAGATGGGTTTTAATGAACCTTTATTATGCAATATATGGTGCAGCAGTTACCCTGATGCTAAAAAAAAACGAACTAGCCGTCCACCCGTGATCACCAATACTTTCGATCATTGGGTGACATGTGGTGAAAGGGATTAACCTTCCCCGGGGGGGCAAGTCTAGGGGTATTAAATCTTTTTTTTTTTAATAGGTGTGTTACTGTGAGGTACCCTAGACATTACGCTTGACCTACTACTAACTGCCCTAAACACCAATTTAGTGACACAGTACAGTGATTAGTGAAAAACTGATAACACTGCTCTTGGTGCCACAGTGATCAGGGATATAAAGGGGTTTAATGGGGGTAGGGGCAGTCAATGAATGCTTGAGTAGTCTATCTTACTTTACAGTTCATATGTACTCGATGACCGAGGAGTGACAAGTGGGCCTTATGAGTAGTTGTGTCAATGTTTTAGTGTTGGTTGCCACTCACGGTTATGATATCCTCTTTCTTCTTACTGGAACGAAGAAAGGGCTCCACAAGAGGAGGGTGACATCGCTTTTCCCTCAGCCTGTGTTTACATATCACAGGCAGAGGAGGCTCGTTCATTTCACCAAATGGGAGTCAGCAAGTCCAGGCCCAGACATAAATTGCCCTGGACCTGTAGACAAAGTACGTTCAGTAAATCAAAACCCGCTCCCTCCCGAAATCCTGCTAGCGGGGCATGGCTGTGGGCAGGTTACAGATCGATTTGCCACAGGCCTGGACACTTTATTATGTTGCCACTGTACAGTTTTATC
>CM053027.1:178555272-178557772 GCA_028564925.1 Lithobates sylvaticus | reverse complement strand
CCAGCCACCAAAGGGACCAGGAAGTTAGAGACAGATACCATTCTACAAAACATCGCTTTGGCGCCGATATGGGATTTCCGGCGGACAGACTGGGACAATCAGGCAGAAGTGGGGCAACTCCAAAATACTATTTTACAAGGCTGTTTTTATTATTTGCATTTTGGTACGCAGGAGATTTTAAAAAGGGGGGGGGGGGGATTATTGGAAATATTTAAATAAAGTTTTATGCCATTAAATAAAAACTGTACTACGCTATTTGCACTATTATTCTCTTCATATGTGTTATGTGCTGGGTTGGAGTGGATCGCTCTAGCCCCCCCCCAAAGATCCCCCCCCGCTCTAGTGCTTGCAGATGGTGAAGAGGTGGCCCGTGCTTGAGGAGATAGCAGTTTGGGGGACCTATGGGCTTTGTGAATTGAGATGCTTATATTTGATCATTATTTCTGGTGATGTCAACCCCCAAAAGGGGGAGTGTGTATTTGCACGCGGTGAAAAATTGAATATCCGGGTGGAAGGTGTATCACACCTATTTTTTATGAATTTGGGGCTCACTGCACCACTATGGACTTTTATTTTGGGTCACCATGATTTTTTATGAAAACTCTTTTTACATATAAAAAATGACTGTTAAAATTTTAGCTATATACAGTGGTGTGAAAAAGTGTTTGCCCCCTTCCTCATTTCCTGTTCCTTTGCATGTTTGTCACACTTAAGTGTTTCGGAACATCAAACCAATCTAAACAATAGTCAAGGACAACACAAGTAAACACAAAATGCAATTTGTAAATGAAGGTGTTTATTATTAAAGGTGAAAAAAAATCCAAACCATCATGGCCCTGTGTGAAAAAGTGATTGCCCCCCTTGTTAAAACATACTATAACTGTGGTTGTCCACACCTGAGTTCAATTTCTCTAGCCACACCCAGGCCTGATTATTGCCACACCTGTTCACAATCAAGGCATCACTTAAATAGGAGCTGCTTGACACAGTAAGGTCCACCAGAAGATCCTTAAAAGCTACACATCATGCCGAGACCCAAAGAAATTCAGGAACAATTGAGAAAGAAAGTAATTGAGATCTATCAGTCTGGAAAGGGTTATAAAGCCATTTCCAAAGCTTTGGGAATCCAGCGAACCACAGTGAGAGCCATTATCCACAAATGGCGAAGACATGGAACAGTGGTGAACCTTCCCAGGAGTGGCCGGCCGCCCAAAATTACCCCAAGAGCGCAGCGACGACTCATCCAAGAGGTCACAAAAGACCCCACAACAACGTCCAAGGAACTGCAGGCCTCACTTGCCTCAGTTAAGGTCAGCGTTCATGCCTCCACCATCAGGAAAAGACTGGGCAAAAATGGCCTGCATGGCAGAGTTCCAAGGAGAAAACCACTGCTGAGCAAAAAGAACATCAAAGCTCGTCTCAATTTCTCCACAACACATCTTGATGATCCCCCAAGACTTTTGGACAACATTCTGTGGACCGATGAGACAAAAGTGGAACTCTTTGGAAGGTGTGTGTCCAAGTATATCTGGCGTAGAAGGAACACTGCATTTCAGAAAAAGAACATTATACCAACAGTTAAAATATGGTGGTGGTAGTGTGATGGTCTGGGGCTGTTTTGCTGCTTCAGGACCTGGAAGACTTGCCGTGATAAAAGGAACTATGAATTCTGCTGTCTACCAAGAGATCCTGAAGGAGAATGTCCGACCATCTGTTCGTGTACTCAAGCTGAAACGAACTTGGGTTCTGCAGCAGGACAATGATCCTAAACACACCAGCAAGTCCACCACCGAATGGCTGAAGAAAAACAAAATGAAGACTTTGGAGTGGCCTAGCCAAAGTCCTGACCTGAATCCTATTGAGATGTTGTGGTATGACCTTAAAAAAGGCCGTTCATGCTCGAAAACCCTCTAATGTAACTGAATTAGGACAATTCTGCAAAGATGAGTGGGCCAAAATTCCTCCAGGACGCTGTAAAAAGCCTCATTGCACGTTATCGCAAACGCTTGGTTGCAGTTGTTGCTGCTAAGGGTGGCCCAACCAGTTATTAGGTTTAGGGGGCAATCACTTTTTCACACACAGGGCCATGATGGTTTGGATTTTTTTTCACCTTTAATAATAAACACCTTCATTTACAAATTGCATTTTGTGTTTACTTGTGTTGTCCTTGACTATTGTTTTAAATTGGTTTGATGTTCCGAAACACTTAAGTGTGACAAACATGCAAAGGAACAGGAAATGAGGAAGGGGGCAAACACTTTTTCACACCACTGTATATACATAGTATATACTACAGTGCAGTGCAGAGTGTAATATACTGCAGTGCATAGTATATACTACAGTGCTGTGCACAGTATATAGTGCAGTGCAGAGTATATACTACAATGCAGTGCAGCGTATATATTACAGCGCAGTGCAGAGTATATAATACAGTGTACTGCGGTGTGATTAACACAGTATAGTGCAGTGTATATAATACAGTGCAGTGTAGTGTGAATAA
>CM053027.1:178512860-178554772 GCA_028564925.1 Lithobates sylvaticus | reverse complement strand
TCATCTATATGCATGATGACGTTGTGCCCAGATGACAGGCACTGAGAAGCCATCAAACAAGCGGAAGTATTCATCCTCAGAAATCTATTCCTGACTATCACCACTTCCTCTGATTGAAATAAAACAGAGGAACTAGCAGAGAACCCCCGGGTACACCAACCATTGGGATGGAGAAAGTTGGCTTTGTTTTCCCTCTAAGGTGTAAGGGTGATGATCCAGCAACAGCCTACAGCCATGTGGTTATACTGTTTAATGGACTCCGTCTTAAAGAACTCAAAGAGGGCCCCACAGGGTTCAACCTTTTCCGATCTGCAACTGGACACTAACCAACATCTCCTGCGATCCCCAAACAGGATTGGGTAGAAAACGTGCAAACCCTCTTGAGTCTGAGGTGTCTGTAAGCAATGTAGCAGTCCACCCACTGTTGTGGTGGACTTGGCAGCTTTGTGGAAGAGAGGAGCAGTGAGGAATCTCCCGAAGTGACCATGAGTGTCTGATACCTTCATCCAACATGCTGTCCAGAAACCAGTGAAGCGTGCCTTCTAGGTCTTACCTTAAGAGTCTGGGCATGCACATGTGTGACTGGCTCACTTATCCCCCCAGAAGTCTGCACCAAGACACAAGCCAGACCCTCGGCATCCACTGTCACAAAAATCTAATTTTTGGCAATACACTTCTAATAGGAAAACATATCTAAAGGGATGCAGACCCTGACACTCTCCTCAGAGTGCTGCAGGTGCAGCAGCTGGTTGATGATTATTAAACCATTCCCATTAGACTCGCCCAGCACATGGGCTGGTTATTGCTGGTCTGCCGGCATCTGCAGATGCTACAGTATGTAGGAGCAGGTTGACCATTAGCTTGTTCAGAGTATACAGTTTTGAGATCCTGTTTATACGGGCATTTTTCTCAAACCCCTTCATTCTTCCCCACTTTTGTTTCTAGGAAGCAATACGCAGCCCAGGGTCTCAACCATATGGCCTCCCTAGCCGCAAAAGTGCTCTTTCAGTGGCTATACAAGCAACTAGGGATGAGCCGAACACCCCCGGGTTCGGTTCGCACCAGAACCTTCGAACGGACCAAAAGTTTGCGCAAATTTTCGAACCCTATTCGTTATAATGGACGCGAACGTTCAAAATCAAAATTGCTAATTACAACGGCCAATATGCATGTTAATGTCATAAAACAGGTTTGGGTACCCGGGTCCTGCCCCAGGTGACATATATCAATGCAAAAAGAACTTTTAAAAACGAACGTTTTTTCGGGAGCAGTCATTTAAATGATGCATAAAGTGAAAAAAAAAGTGAAATTTTCCTTTAAATATGGTACCTGGGGGGTGTCTAAAGTATGCCTGTGAAGTGGCATGTGTTTCCCGTGTTTAGAACTGTCCTTGCACAAAATGACATTTGTAAAGGAAAAAAAGAAGCCATTTAAAACCACTTGCGGCTTTAATGTCATGTCTTGTCCTGGCCGCCATATGGCTGAAAATCCTTGAGAAAAATGGCATGGCTACCCCATCTCCCCCCCCCACCCCAGCCCCTTTGGGTCTTGTATGGATATTAAGGGGGACCCCGCACCCAAAATAAAACCCTATACCTACAACCCTATATACTCTGAACAGCAGTATATAGGTGGTGCAAACAAGACACGGACTGTAGAATCTGAACAGGTACATTATGAAGTGTAGCTCCATCCCAAAAAAAATCTATTTTTAAGCTTTTTGGAGAACATAGGGAGGGGTTATCACCCCTGTAACATTTGCTGTCTTTGCACATCTGTTCAGAACATTTCACCTCACTTTCCGTCCCAATGAAAAATGTTTTTGGAAAAGTGGGGTTTTAATTGAAACAAGGATTGGTGATAAAGCATCAGTAGAGAGGAGATACCTTTTTCCCAAATTAAATCTAACAGGATAGAATTTCCCTTCCTAGGGGTAGATTTCCTCTCACTTCCTGTTTTCTCTTTCCGTTTGCAAGTAGGAGTCGTTTGTAAGTTGGATGTTTGAAAGTAGGGGCCTGCCGTATATACTCTGCAGAAATTTGCCCTATTAGATGTTGGTGTAGCCACAACACTGTAAGCCCTCACAGTTACTCTTGGTGGGCACAGGAATGGGCCCTGCTGTGAGTTATTAGATCAAGATTTGTAATTGCATGCACCTGTTGAACAGGGCAGAAAAATTGGGCCTTTGGTGGTGGTGGTGGTGGTGGACGGTGTTGCCACAAGACTGTAAGCCCTCACAGTTACTCTTGGTGGGCGCAGGAATGGGCCCTGCTGTGAGTTATTAGATCAAGATTTGTAATTGCATGCACCTGTTGAAACGGGCAGAAAAATTGGGCCTTTGGTGGTGGTGGTGGACGGTGTTGCCACAAGACTGTAAACCCTCACAGTTACTCTTGGTGGGTGCAGGAATGGGCCCTGCTGTGAGTTATTAGATCAAGATTTGTAATTGCATGCACCTGTTGAACAGGGCAGAAAAATTGGGCCTTTGGTGGTGGTGGTGGACGGTGTTGCCACAAGACTGTAAGCCCTCACAGTTACTCTTGGTGGGTGTAGGAATGGGCCCTGCTGTGAACTATTAGATCAAGATTTGTAATTACACGCCCCTGTTAAACAGGGGCTGAAAAATTGTGCCTTAGGCATTGGTGCTGGTGCCACAACACTGCAACCCCTCACAGATACTGTACTCTGAGCACAGCAATGAGACCTGTTGCAAAGCATTGCCTAAAAATTGTAATTACACGCCCCAACAGGGGCTGAAAATTTGTGCCTTAAGCACTGGTGCTGGTGCCACAACACTGCAACCCCTCACAGATACTGTACTTGGAGCACAGCAGTCACACCTGTTGCGAAGCATTTTTAAAAAAAAACTGTAATTACACGCCCCTGTTATACAGGGGCTGAAAAATTGTGCCTTAGGCATTGGTGCTGGTGCCACAACACTGCAACCCCTCACAGATACTGTACTCTGAGCACAGCAATGAGACCTGTTGCAAAGCATTGCCTAAAAATTGTAATTACACGCCCCAACAGGGGCTAAAAAAATTGTGCCTTAGGCACTGGTGCTGGTGCCACAACACTGCAACCCCTCACAGATACTGTACTTGGAGCACAGCAGTCACACCTGTTGCGAAGCATTTTTTAAAAAAAATTGTAATTACACGCCCCTGTTATACAGGGGCTGAAAAATTGTGCCTTAGGCATTGGTGCTGGTGCCACAACACTGCAACCCCTCACAGATACTGTACTCTGAGCACAGCAATGAGACCTGTTGTAAAGCATTGCCTAAAAATTGTAATTACACGCCCCAATAGGGGCTGAAAATTTTTGCCTTAGGCACTGGTGCTGGTGCCACAACACTGCAACCCCTCACAGATACTGTACTCTGAGCACAGCAATGAGACCTGTTGCAAAGCATTGCCTAAAAATTGTAATTAAACGCCCCAACAGGGGCTGAAAAATTGTGCCTTAGGCACTGGTGCTGGTGCCACAACACTGCAACCCCTCACAGATACTGTACTTGGAGCACAGCAGTCACACCTGTTGCGAAGCATTTTTTAAAAAAAAATTGTAATTACACGCCCCTGTTATACAGGGGCTGAAAAATTGTGCCTTAGGCATTGGTGCTCGTGCCACAACACTGCAACCCCTCACAGATACTGTACTCTGAGCACAGCAATGAGACCTGTTGCAAAGCATTGCCTTAAAATTGTAATTACACGCCCCAACAGGGGCTGAAAAATTGTGCCTTAGGCACTGGTGCTGGTGCCACAACACTGCAACCCCTCACAGATACTGTACTTGGAGCACAGCAGTCACACCTGTTGCAAAGCATTTTTTTAAAAAAAATTGTAATTACACGCCCCTGTTATACAGGGGCTGAAAAATTGTGCCTTAGGCACTGGTGTGGTGGCATAGATCATTGAGGAGGAGGAAGAGGATAGTCAGTGAACATAACAGGACAGTCACTCAGCATCAGCATAGGCAGTCTTGAAGGGATGTGACATTATAAATTATTCAGTTATATCTGCTTCAGGTGCCTGGTAGCTGGTGGTGATCCAAGACTGATTCATTTTTATGAAGGTCAGTCGATCAACCGAGTCGGTGGACAGGCGCACCCTGTGATCGGTGACAAATCCTCCAGCAGCACTGAATGTGCGTTCGGAAAGAACGCTGGATGCAGGACAGGCCAGTAGCTCAATTGCATACTGTGCAAACTCTGGCCAGTGATCCATCCTCAGGACCCAGTAAGCCAGAGGATTTTCAGTGTCCAAGTCTGACCTTGCCCCTAGGTATTCCTGCATCATGTATATCAGACGCTGGTTATGGTTGCTGGAACCGATCATACCTTGGGGCTGCGGACTAAAAAATTGTCTGAATGCATCGGTCAGACGGCCACCTTCTCCACAGCTCCTTCTGCTACTGACCGAAGCCTCAGCAACTCGTTGTCCAGGACCAGGAGTTTGTAACCTTCCAGTCTCTGTGAACGCATTGCACAGACCTTTCTGCAAGGCCTCCCGGAGATGTCTAATCCTCTGCTCCCTCTGCGACGGCAAGATAAGGTCCGCAACCTTACCCTTGTACCGTGGATCAAGGAGAGTGGCCAGCCAGTAATGGTCCCTCTCCTTGATCCAAAGAATACGAGGATCCTTCCGCAGGCTTTGCAGGATCAGGGAGGCCATGCAATGTAGGTTAGCTGGGGCATTCGGTCCGGAGTCTTCTGGGTCACTGAGGACGACATGATCCACAGCCACCTCCTCCCAGCCACGTACAAGTCCACGGGTTTCTTGGGACTGTAAATCATCCCTAAAAGACTGCTGCTGCTGATGCTGAGTGCCAGGCTCCACCTCCATGCTGACACAATCCTCCTCCTCCTCCTCCTCATCCTCTTCCTGTGTGATGGGTGTTAGAGAAGGAACACTGTCTGGATAAAAGGGGCCTTGAGAGGCAAGGAAGTCCTCCTCTTCCTGCCTCTGTTCTGCCTTAAGTGCCCTGTCCATTATTCCACGCAGCGTATGCTCCAACAGGTGGACAAGAGGTACAGTGTCACTGATGCATGCACTGTCACTGCTCACCATCCTCGTGGCCTCCTCAAATGGTGACAGGACAGTGCATGCATCCCTGATCCTGTCCTGGTGCCGTAGTCGCACAGGTACTCATTGATTGCCCTCTGCTGCATGTGCAGTCGCTGCAGCATGGCCAACATTGAATTCCACCTGGTGGGCATGTCACATATAAGGCGGTTCTTGGGCAGGTTCAACTATTTTTGCAGCTCAGCCAGCTGAGCACTGGCATTATATGATCGGCGGAAATGCACACAGACTTTCCTGGCCTGCCTCAGGACATCCTGTAAGCCTGGGTACCTGCCCAAGAACCTCTGCACCACTAGGTTAAGGACATGAGCCATACAGGGCACATGGGTCAGTTGTCCCTGTCGCAGGGCGGAGAGGAGGTTGGTGCCATTGTCGCAAACCACCATTCCTGGCTTAAGCTGACGTGGCGTCAACCACCTCTCGGCCTGCCCCTGCAGAGCTGCCAGAACCTCTGCCCCAGTGTGGCTCCTGTCCCCCAAAACACACCAGCGCAAGCACGGCATGGCATCTTTTTGCCTGCATACTTGCGTAGCCCCTTGAACGCCTACGGAGCACCGCTGGTTCCGAGGACAAAGGACAGGAAGAGGCCATGGAGGAAGAAGAAGAGGAGGGGGTGGAGGAGAGAGGTGTGTCACAACCAGTAGTAGCATTTTAGAGGCGTGGTGGCAGAACAACCTCCATCACTACTGCACCTTGTCCTGCATCCTTCCCAGCTGCCAAAAGAGTGACCCAATGGGCCGTGAAAGATAGGTAACGTCCCTGTCCATGCCTGCTGGACCATGAGTCAGCAGTAATATGCACCTTACAGCTGACTGCCCTGTCCAGCGAGGCATGGACATTGCCTTCCACATGCCGGTAGAGAGCCAGAATAGTGGCGTTTTGGAACCTGCCACTGAGGAACCGCACATTGCACAAACTCACGGAAGGGGGCCGAGTCTACCAACTGAAAAGGCAGCAGTTGAAGTGCTAGCCATTTAGCCAAGCTAGCATTCAATCGCTGGGCATGTGGAAGGCTGGAAGTGAACTTCTTTTGATGGTCCAGCAGCTGGGGCAGGGAAATTTGCCTGGTACAATCGGACGTCAGTGTACTGTCAGCAGAGTGCCCGCAAGTACTTGGATGTGACACACCTAATTCTACACCTTCATTCCTCTCAGTGCAGCTTTGAGAGAGGACTGAATGTATAGTGTTGGAGATCCTAGCTAATGAGGAGAAAGGAGAGGTCCGCTTTGTTCTTTGGTGTGTGTCTTTAAGGTACGCTTGCCAACGAGCTGCATGGCAGGTCAACATATGTCTGGTCATGTTTGTGGTGCCCAAGCGGCTGATGTTTTGGCCACGTGAGATACGCTTGAGACATATGTTGCAAATAGCAGCGGTGCAATGTAATGCACTCGTCTCAAAAAAAAGGCCCACACCAAAGAACATGCACAGGCGGAGCTCTGCGGTGTGATTCAGTCGGTGTGCTGCCCTTAAGCTGGCCCCCAGAGGGCATCCTGCCTCGTTGGAGATATGCCTCCTCCTCCTCTCTCCGATCAGGCACCCATGTGGAGTCAGTGACCTCATCATCCCCTCCCTCTTCACCACTGGAGCAAACCTGGCAGTATGCTGCAGCTGGTGAAACATGACTGCCAGATTGCTGTCCTTGAGCATCCCCTCTCTCTGTGCTCACGCTACTGCCTTCCTCTAGCTGGGTATCATCATCAGAGCCTTTAAAATGCTGGGCATCCTCCTGGAGCATGTACCCAACACTGTGCTCAAACAGTTCGGGGGACTCCTCAGGAGGACATGGTGGGTCTAGGAAAGGAGTGACTGATAACATTGAGATGAGGGAAGAGTACGTGTTGGCAGCTGCTTTGCCAGTACCCTGAGCCTAGGTGAGAGAGGATGAGGAGGATGAGGAGGGCTTGGTCATCCACTCTACCAAGGATTCGGCATGATGCGGCTCAACATTTCCAGCTGCCGAAAATAAGGACAAGCGTGTCCCATGGCCATGTGCTGATGACGATGCACAGCATCCACGACCAGCACTGTTGTCTCTAGACACAGAGCCTGCTTTCCCTCTTTTATTGGCTTGTGTCTGTCTGCCTCTCGTTGTTGGCCTTCCAGATATTGTAATGGCCTGCAGGGAGATGGGAAAACCAGCAATTGGGTAGTGTATATTGTGCTGGAGGCACACAACACCCACTAACTCCTGCAGATGGCTGTATTAGATAACACCAGCAAAGAAGGGCAGATACAGGTGCAGGTGTATACTGTGCTGTGCTGGAGTCACACAACACACACTAACTCCTGCAGATGGCTGTATTAATAGATAACACCAGCAAAGAAGGGCAGATACAGGTGCAGGTGTATACTGTGCTGTGCTGGAGTCACACAACACACACTAACTCCTGCAGATGGATGTATTAATAGATAACACCAGCAAAGAAGGGCAGATACAGGTGCAGGTGTATACTGTGCTGTGCTGGAGTCACACAACACACACTAACTCCTGCAGATGGCTGTATTAATAGATAACACCAGCAAAGGAGGGCAGATACAGGTGCAGGTGTATACTGTGCTGTGCTGGAGTCACACAACACACACTAACTCCTGCAGATGGCTGTATTTATAGATAACAACAGCACTAAAGGGTAGATACAGGTGCAGGTGTATACTGTGCTTTGCTGAGTCACACAACACACACTAACTCCTGCAGATGGCTGTATTAATAGAGAACAACAGCACTAAAGGGTAGATACAGGTGTATACTGCGCTGGAGGCACAGAACACACACTAAGTCCTGCAAATGCCTGGTAAAGAACACACTGTCCCTGCCTATCAAGCTCTTTCCTTGCACGCCAGAACACACTACACAAGGCTGCTGCGCCGGCGGCCTTATATAGTGTGGGGCGTGTACTAAACCCTCTGAGCTAAAATTGGCCACAGGCATAATGCCTGTGGCCAATTATGGCTCTCCTCGCTGCCGGCGCTGTGATTGGCCAAGCATGCGGGGTCACAGTGCATGCTTGGCCAATCATCAGCCAGCAATGCACTGCGACTGGCGCAGTGCATTGTGGGCCGTTCGTATCACACGGATTTGATGTGAACGGTCCACAAAGTTCTGGTTTCGTCGAACAGACGAACGGCCGATGTTCGATTTGAACATGGGTTTGAATCGAACACCGGGCCCATCCGGCGGCGCAAGACTAGTAGGTTAAACCTACCTTAGACACATGTACCACCAAGGATCATACCACAACCAAGCATCAACATACAGTGAGCCCAGTCTGCAGGGCCAGGCCCTGTGTTAATAGGAAAGGGCTCAGTATCCCCTGTTATCAGTCCAAGCATTAGAAATACTGCAGACACATGTGTTTGGCAATTTCATAGAATTGTATGTGCATTATAAGCATTATTTCAAATGTGTTTACACTATTTTACAATGGTGTAATAGATGCACTTTTAGGGTGCTTGCGCATAACTACACTAATCAGCACCTGTCATATATAAGCAATCTCCCGACAGCAGCCCTTTAGAAATATAATTTGATGGCAACAGCACCAGTTAGCTACTCTTCTCCAGCCATTCTATTCCCTACTGTGGCAGTTTCCACTAGCGGCAGGCCTCTGTTTAACAAAACACTGCTGCCATCTTGTCTTCTTTAGCAGAAAGCTTCCCTCACCCATCAGCAGTAGGGATGAGCCGAACACCCCCGGGTTCGGTTCGCACCAGAACCTTCGAACGGACCGAAAGTTCGCACAAATTTTCGAACCCTATTCGTTATAATGGACGCGAACGTTCAAAATCAAAATTCCTAATTACAAAGGCCAATATGCATGTTAATGTCATAAAACAGGTTTGGGGACCCGGGTCCTGCCCCAGGGGACATATATCAATGCAAAAAGAACTTTTAAAAACTAACGTTTTTTCGGGAGCAGTCATTTTAATGATGCATAAAGTGAAAAAAAAAAAGTGAAATTTTCCTTTAAATGTGGTACCTGGGGGGTGTCTAAAGTATGCCTGTGAAGTGGCATGTGTTTCCCGTGTTTAGAACTGTCCTTGCACAAAATGACATTTGTAAAGGAAAAAAAGAAGCCATTTAAAACCACTTGCGGCTTTAATGTCATGTCTTGTCCTGGCCGCCATATGGCTGAAAATCCTTGAGAAAAATGGCATGGCTACCCCATCATCCCCCCCCCCCCACCCCAGCCCCTTTGGGTCTTGTATGGATATTAAGGGGGACCCCGCACCCAAAATAAAACCCTATACCTACAACCCTATATACTCTGAACAGCAGTATATAGGTGGTGCAAACAAGACACGGACTGTAGGTTTGTTCTTAAGTAGAATCTGAACAGGTACATTATGAAGTGTAGCTCCATCCCAAAAAAATCTATTTTTAAGCTTTTTGGAGAACATAGGGAGGGGTTATCACCCCTGTAACATTTTCTGTCTTTGCACATCTGTTCAGAACATGTCACCTCACTTTCGGTCCCAATGACAAATGTTTTTGGAAAAGTGGGGTTTTAATTGAAACAAGGATTGGTGATAAAGCATCAGTAGAGAGGAGATACCTTTTTCCCAAATTAAACCTAACATGATAGAATTTCCCTTCCTAGGGGTAGATTTCCTCTCACTTCCTGTTTTCTCTTTCCGTTTGCAAGTAGGAGTCTTTTGTAAGTTGGATGTTTGAAAGTAGGGGCCTGCCGTATATACTCTGCAGAAATTTGCCCTATTAGATGTTGGTGTAGCCACAAGACTGGTGGGCACAGGAATGGGCCCTGCTGTGAGTTAATAGATCAAGATTTGTACTTGCATGCACCTGTTGAACCGGGCAGAAAAATTGGGCCTTGGGTGGTGGTGGTGGTGGTGGTGGTGGACGGTGTTGCCACAAGACTGTAAGCCCTCACAGTTACTCTTGGTGGGCGCAGGAATGGGCCCTGCTGTGGGTTATTAGATCAAAATTTGTAATTGCATGCACCTGTTGAACAGGGCAGAAAAATTGGGCCTTTGGTGGTGGTGGTGGTGGTGGTAGTGGTGGTGGACGGTGTTGCCACAAGACTGTAAGCCCTCACAGTTACTCTTGGTGGGTGCAGGAATGGGCCCTGCTGTGAGTTATTAGATCAAGATTTGTAATTGCATGCACCTGTTGAACAGGGCAGAAAAATTGGGCCTTTGGTGGTGGTGGTGGTGGTGGACGGTGTTGCCACAAGACTGTAGGCCCTCATAGTTACTCTTGGTGGGCGCAGGAATGGGCCCTGCTGTGAACTATTAGATCAAGATTTGTAATTACACGCCCCTGTTAAACAGGGGCTGAAAAATTGGGCCTTAGGCATTGGTGCTGGTGCCAAAACACTGCAACCCCTCACAGATACTGTACTCTTAGCACAGCAATGAGACCTGTTGCAAAGCATTGCCTAAAAATTGTAATTACACGCCCCAACAGGGGCTGAAAAATTGTGCCTTAGGCACTGGTGCTGGTGCCACAACACTGCAACCCCTCACAGATACTGTACTTGGAGCACAGCAGTCACACCTGTTGCGAAGCATCTTTTTAAAAAATTGTAATTACATGCCCCTGTTATACAGGGGCTGAAAAATTGTGCCTTAGGCACTGGTGCTGGTGCCACAACACTGCAACCCCTCACAGATACTGTACTTGGAGCACAGCAGTCACACCTGTTGCGAAGCATCTTTTTAATAAATTGTAATTACACGCCCCTGTTATACAGGGGCTGAAAAATTGTGCCTTAGGCACTGGTGCTGGTGCCACAACACTGCAACCCCTCACAGATACTGTACTTGGAGCACAGCAGTCACACCTGTTGCGAAGCATCTTTTTAAAAAATTGTAATTACACGCCCCTGTTATACAGGGGCTGAAAAATTGTGCCTTAGGCACTGGTGCTGGTGCCACAACACTGCAACCCCTCATAGATACTGTACTCTGAGCACAGCAATGAGACCTGTTGCAAAGCATTGCCTAAAAATTGTAATTACACGCCCCAACAGGGGCTGAAAAATTGTACCTTAGGCACTGGTGCTGGTGCCACAACACTGCAACCCCTCACAGATACTGTACTTGGAGCACAGCAGTCACACCTGTTGCGAAGCATTTTTTTTAAAAAATTGTAAGTACACGCCCCTGTTATACAGGGGCTGAAAAATTGTGCCTTAGGCACTGGTGTGGTGGCATGGATCATTGAGGAGGAGGAAGAGGATAGTCAGTGAACATAACAGGACAGTCACTCAGCATCAGCATAGGCAGTCTTGAAGGGATGTGACATTATAAATTATTCCGTTATATCCGCTTCAGGTGCCTGGTAGCTGGTGGTGATCCAAGACTGATTCATTTTTATGAAGGTCAGTCGATCAACCGAGTCGGTGGACAGGCGCACCCTGTGATCGGGGACAAATCCTCCAGCAGCACTGAATGTGCGTTCGGAAAGAACGCTGGATGCAGGACAGGCCAGTAGCTCAATTGCATACTGTGCAAGCTCTGGCCATTGATCCATCCTCAGGACCCAGTAAGCCAGAGGATTTTCAGTGGGAAAGGTGGCCAAGTCTGACCTTGCCCCTAGGTATTCCTGCACCATGTATATCAGACGCTGGCGATGGTTGCTGGAACCGATCATACCTTGGGGCTGCGGACTAAAAAATTGTCTGAACGCATCGGTCAGACGTCCACCTTCCCCACCGCTCCTTCTGCTACTGACCGAAGCCTCAGCAACTCGTCGCCCAGGACCAGGAGTTTGTAACCTCCCAGTTTCTGGGAACGCGTTGCACAGACCTTTCTGCAAGGCCTCCCTGAGATGTCTCATCCTCTGCTCCCTCTGCGACGGCAAGATAAGGTCCGCAACCTTACCCTTGTACCGTGGATCAAGGAGAGTGGCCAGCCAGTAATGGTCCCTCTCCTTGATCCGAAGAACATGAGGATCCTTCCGCAGGCTTTGCAGGATCAGGGAGGCCATGCAGCGTAGGTTAGCTGAGGCATTCGGTCCGGAGTCTTCTGGGTCACTGAGGATGACATGATCGCCAGCCACCTCCTCCCAGCCACGTACAAGTCCACTGGTTTGTTGGGACTGTACATCATCCCTAAAAGACTGCTGCTGCTGATGCTGATGCTGAGTGCCAGGCTCCACCTCCATGCTCACACAATCCTCCTCCTCCTCCTCCTCCTCCTCCTCCTCCTCCTCCTCCTCCTCCTCCTAATCCTCATCCTCTTCCTGTGTGATGGGTGGGACAGAAGGAACACTGTCTGGATAAAGGAGGCCTTGAGAGGCAAGGAAGTCCTCCTCTTCCTGCCTCTGTTCTGCCTCAAGTGCCCTGTCCATTATCCCACGCAGCGTATGCTCCAACAGGTGGACAAGAGGTACAGTGTCACTGATGCATGCACTGTCACTGCTCACCATCCTCGTGGGCTCCTCAAATGGTGAGAGGACAGTGCATGCATCCCTGATCATGCTCCATTGGCGTGGGGAAAAAAAGCCAAGCTCCCCTGACCCTGTCCTGGTGCCGTAATCGCAAAGGTACTCATTGATGGCCCTCTGCTGCGTGTGCAGTCGCTGCAGCATGGCCAACGTTGAGTTCCACCTGGTGGGCATGTCACATATTAGGCGGTTCTTGGGCAGGTTCAGCTCCTTTTGCAGCTCAGTCAGCCGAGCACTGGCATTATAAGATCGGCGGAAATGCACACAGACTTTCCTGGCCTGCCTCAGGACATCCTGTAAGCCTGGGAACCTGCCCAAGAACCACTGCACCACCAGGTTGAGGATGTGAGCCATACAGGGCACATGGGTGAGCTGCCCCTGTCGCAGGGCAGAGAGGAGGTTGGTGCCATTGTCAGAAACTACCATTCCTTGCTTAAGCTGGCATGGCGTCAACCACCTCTCGGCCTGCCCCTGCAGAGCTGCCAGAACCTCTGGCCCAGTGTGGCTCCTGTCCCCCAAACACACCAGCGCAAGCACGGCATGGTATCTTTTTGCCTGCGTACTTGCGTAGCCCCTTGTACGCCTACAGAGCACCGCTGGTTCCGAGGACAGAGCACTGGAGGAAGAAGAAGAGGAGGGGGTGGAGGAGAGAGGTGTGTCACAACCAGTAGTAGCATTTTGGAGGCGTGGTGGCGGAACAACCTCCAACACTACTGCACCTTGTCCTGCATCCCTCCCAGCTGCCAATAGAGTGACCCAATGGGCCGTGAAAGAAAGATAACGTCCCTGTCCATGCCTGCTGGACCATGAGTCAGCGGTAATATGCACCTTAGCACTGACCGCCCTGTCCAGCGAGGCATGGACATTGCCTTCCACATGCCGGTAGAGAGACGGAATCGCCTTCCGTGAGAAAAAGTGGCGTTTGGGAACCTGCCACTGAGGAACCGCACATTGAACAAACTCACGGAAGGGGGTCCAGAGCTGGGGCAGGGAAATTTGCCTGCTACTATACCCTAAAAAACAATCAGATCGAAGACTGTTAGAACATTGCTGGTGGATAAAAAACACACAACCCTAAAAAAAATAATAATACTCAGAGATAATGGTAATAGGTAAAAAGTGGTTGACAGTAGCAACATATAACAGCAAAGTCCTGAATTGTAATCAAACTGAGGACCATATATGTATGGATCTGTATGAAAAAATGTGAACAGTTCACGGGGTGAGTATTGTCCTAGGATATAGTTTCTCAGTCTTATAGACTAGGTACATCAGATTAGATATCCTATCCCACCGCTGTGCTCCACACCACACGGAAGTGCCACCACCAATATATATTAC
The DNA here is from genome assembly GCA_028564925.1 of Lithobates sylvaticus. Lineage (NCBI taxonomy): Eukaryota > Metazoa > Chordata > Amphibia > Anura > Ranidae > Lithobates > Lithobates sylvaticus. The sequence goes on along the minus strand of CM053027.1, from coordinate 178,540,932 downwards.
CCTTACCAGATGGTAGGCAGGGTTAAGCCTTTCAGAAGTGAGCCCATAGAAAGATCCTGACTTCAAAAAGGAGCGATCAAACTTCAAATCAAAAAGAACTCCCAGCGTCTGCCACTCACACCGGAACCAGGACCTCAGACCAGACCCAATGGATAATCAGATCCAGGCTAGCACTCGGCGGTGCATCCAGATATAATCAAAGGAAACAAGAGGCAGACCATAGCATAATAACGTTTTTAAAAGGCAATAATGAGTAATTTATTGGTAAAAGGTACTCACATAAGCACAAGATAAAAGTGCATATAAAACTCCACATGGAGTGACACAGAACGCCGGCCGGCATGTAATAGAAACGGACCCTTCCTCCTTCAGGAGCGTTGAACGTGATGACGTCACTGCACGCCTTCCCAGAAGCTTTTCGTCTTACAAGACATTCTCAATGGGGATAGGGCCGTGCAGTGGGTCATGTCATTAAATAGGGGAACGCCTCATTGTGGGAGGTAAGGGAACGGAGAGAAAACTCCATCTTAACTCAGGGAAAATTTGCCCTTAGATGACGAACTTTATGAGACAAAACGGTGTATTGCTAACCTAGTCACAACTGGGAGAGAGATCAGTTGCTTGCCAGGAAAAACAAAAATACGTGAACATAGATAATAAAATGTATATATATGATAGCAATTATATGCAACCCGTGACAGTGTGTGTTTGGGCATATAATGTGAGCTAAAAAATTATATATATCTATTAATGAACATTTGTAGCTATTACAGTTACATTAGGTCAATAATTAAAGAAAAATATGGTGACTTAGTCTCCAAATAACATTTTGGAAATATAGTGAAATATAATAATCCATAAATCAAAATCGTGAAAAAAGAAAAAATATATATATATTCCTCTCCAATCTGCAAGACACGTGAGAAAATATGTGAAAAAAATGCCACACACACGGTGTGGGAAATACCCTGTCATCTGTCACATAGATGCGGAGAGCATGGATATCCTCATGGCTAATACCATAAAAAATGTGTAGTGACGTAATGGTTTGTTAGATTATAATACCTAACTTTTTTTTAAAAAAAAAAAGTGTAGGTGAAACAAAGTGGGATTTAAAATAATAATAATAATAATAGACCAATCTCAATCTACCGAGGGTTCCCCAGAATCAGAAAGAGGAAGAGTCCATTACCAACACGCATATCCCTAACATGCATAGAGTCTGATGGCACCATATTTAGGGGCTCAAAATTCCATGACATAAATATCATAGGCTAATAAATTGCAACCAATCCCTAAACACCACCGAAGGTGTATGGGTTAGGGAAAGGAGCAGGAGGGGAAAAAAAGGGGGGGGGGGGGGGGGAAGCCCCAAGTCTCATTGTTTGGAAATTGGGGTGAAAAATAAGCTCCTGAAATAGTGATAGGAGAAATTTAGAATACAGACAATGTTCATACTCACTGGAGTCTGTATTTATTAATAGAAACCAGTCTCTAGGGGAGAAGAATGGAACAGGGGAAGCAAGATCTTAGTCCCCGAACTAAGGTAGCCATGACAAACACAATTACATCTGTTCAAAAAAGAAATTTTGAACAGTGTTTACATTGTTTGAAAACATACAGGTATCTACTAGATCAATTAAGCATTGTTAATAAACGCATTCACATCTGTCTCAATGTTCATTCCGTACGGGACATAAGTTTTTAGTCGGTGAATCCAGGCCATCTCCATTTTCGAGATTTCCCTGACTAAAAGGTCACCTCTCCAATTGGGCTTATGTTTATCGATGCCCAAGAAGAGTGTATTGGAAGGATCCCTATTATGTACTAGACGGTAATGGTTCGAGACAGAATGATTTTTGAAGCCTGAAATAATGTTTGTAATGTGTTCATTCAGGCGTACTTGTAGTGGACGTTTAGTCCGGCCCACGTACTGCAAGCCACAAGGGCATTGCAGTAGGTAGACAACTCCAGTGGAAGCACACGTGATACACGGTTTGATCGTGAATGTCCTCTGTGTAGCTGTAGATACAACAGAGGTGATCCTTCTGGATGGATTAGAATTAAATCGACAGACTCTACAGCGTTTGCATTGGTAAAAACCACTCAGATGGTCAAAAAACCCTTTGCTTCTCACTGGTGGATTGAGAACGTTTGGAGCCACTTGGCCCTGCAGAGACTGTGCACCCCTAAAAATGACCCTTGGTTGTGGTGGTACAATACTGCCAAGAACGGTATCATTGGTGATAATGTGCCAATGTTTCTTAATTAATTGCTTTATATTATTGTGTTGTATGGAGTAGGTCGTAATAAATGGTACAGCCGGGGCTGTCCCCGGTAGGTTCCCAGGGGCCTTCTCCATCAACAGTTCTCCTCTATTTTTGGCACTTACGATCTTGAGTGTTTCCCGGAGATCACCCTCTGAGTAGCCTTTTTCAATGAACCGACTGACCAAAACCTCAGCCTGAGTGAGAAACTGATGGTCCTCAGAGCAATTTCTCCGGAGTCTCAGAAATTGGCTCTTAGGAATGGCCTTTAGCCAGGCATTATGATGGCAACTCCCGATTGGAATGTAGGAGTTCCTATCGGTGGCTTTAAAGAAGGTTGAGGTGGAAAAGACACTGTCTCTAATACTGATGTTCAAATCGAGATAGTGGACATCAGCTTGGCTGGCCTCGAACTTAAGGATAATTCCTCTTTGGTTGACATTGAGGTCATTCATGAATTTTTCCAGATCTTCATATTGGCCATCCCACAGGAGGAGGATGTCATCTATATACCTAGCCCAAAGGGCAACTTGAGGTATATCCCGAGAATAGATGACATCCTCCTCCCATTTGGCCATAAATAAATTGGCCAAACTAGGGGCATATTTTGCACCCATAGCCACTCCAGTATCCTGTCTGTAGAAGTTGCCATCAAACCAAAAGTAATTGGATGCTGCCGCAAACTTCAACAGAGACATGAGAAACTTTACCTGCTTATGGGGAAGGCCTGAGTCCCTATCAAGGTAAGTTTGTACAGCATCGAAACCTAAATCATGGGGGATGATGGTATACAAGGAGTTGACGTCTATAGTTGCCATCCACATCCCACTCGTGGGAGACCTCCCAGACAAAAGATTGATAATATGTTTGGAGTCTCTCACATAGGAGGGCATGGACCGTACTAGGGGCTGTAAATAGAAGTCTATATATCTGCCCACCCGGGACGTGATGGAATCAATACCACTCACAATAGGGCGTCCCGGGGGGCAGACAGGATCCTTATGTAACTTTGGGAGGTAGTAGATGGTCGGTGTTCGGGGGGCTTTCGGGATAAGAAACAGCCTTTCTTTGGCAGTGAGTATCCCCTCGTAGAAACCCTCGGCTACCAAGGCCTCAAGTGCCCTAGTATATTTCAACTTAGGGTCACTGGTTAGGGGGGTGTAGGTGTTGGTATCACCAACAATTCTAGACATTTCGGCCAAATAGTCCGTTTTATCCAGGACTACAATCGCACCCCCTTTGTCGGCTGGTCTCACCACCAGATCCTTGTTCTGGCAGAGTGATTCCAAACCTTCTTTTAACGTTTTACTCAGCTTCGCTCTCTTCACCTCCAGGGCATCTAAATCCCTAAGCAACACATCCCTAAACACACGGAGGGGTGGTGCTAACGCGCCTGGAGGATTGAAAAGGGAAGCATTCCTCAAACCGGAGTGTGTAAATTCACTGGCTGTAACCTGACTGTTTTGTGGAATTCCGGACAAATATCTTTTTATATTAAGTTGCCTTACAAAGATATGTATGTCCATGAACGTCTGGAACTTGTCCAGACGTCTGGGAGGGGCAAATTTAAGGCCTTTGTCAAGTAAACATTTTTCTGGTTGGGACAAGGTTTTGGAACTAAGATTGAAAATGCCCTGTCCCACTACATCCGAGGTCTTTTGAGTTGATCTGACCCGCCTCCCCCCTCTGGTTCCTCTTCTCTTTCTCCCATTCTTTTTTGTCCTTGTGTGGGTTTGTGAAAACCCCAACTCTCTCGTAGGCCAGGTGTCTGTGGGGCCTGGGGGCCCATAGGTCTACCTGGAATCCTACTAGGGGGACCAAAAGTAGGTAGTGACCTTTGTTCCAAGGGATACTCAAAAGAAGGGTCCATACTGGAGGTGTCCAGCTCTCCAAGGGGATAAAAAGAATTCTGTAAAGGGATGTGGTAGTCCCATCCTGACTCTGTGTGGTACCACGGGGGTGGTTGTGAGTCCCAGTATTCATGGGCACTAGGCTTCCAACCCTCCATACGGTCGGTGTGGGTCCCTCCACCTCTCTGTTCGTATGTATGGCCCCTCCCCCTAGTGTTCCCCGCGTTCCAACCTCTACCCCTGGGGGTCAGACCTCTCTGTTTCAAGGGGGGACCTGGAGGGTATAACTTTGGATCCACGGAACCATAAGCGGGCCTGGGGGCTTTATAGGGGTATGTTTGGTTCGCGTGAGCTAAACTGCCACGAGGAATATTATTCCTAGGAGATTGCGAACTCAAATTCCCTCCTGTTTTATTTTTAGACTGAACCCGTTTGGGAATGGTGGATTGTGCGGGTTGCGACCCCACTCCTAGTGACTGGGATGGGGGTACAGAGGTATCCATTTCTGAAGAAGCTGTCTTTGCCAGATCATCCAAGATCTTTTTTTGCCAATTAAAGACAATATTATTTTGGTAGTCGGCAAGATCTCTATTAAACTTTTTCTTCTTTTTCAACCTCTGATCCCTATCTTCTTTCTCTAGTACTTTGAGAAGGTTTCCTGATTTCTCCTTATATTCATCTCCCTCTTTAACAGGATTTAATTTATTTTGGATAAGCTTAATTTCATCATCCAATTTAGATAGTTTAGCAGTCTTTCTCTCAACTAAGAAGCGGAGAAAAGAGATACCGGACTGGTTAAAATATTTGAACCATTCTTCCAAGTCCGTGTCTCCCTTCTGGGGTGCTACGTCCCATCGAAGGCTCCTAGGTACCATAAGGTTTCGTATATAGGTCTCCAAGTAGGCTATATCCCACTTGGTGTGATTTTCTGAAATCATTAGATTTTTAAGACGAGTTTTCACAAACCCACACAAGGACAAAAAAGAATGGGAGAAAGAGAAGAGGAACCAGAGGGGGGAGGCGGGTCAGATCAACTCAAAAGACCTCGGATGTAGTGGGACAGGGCATTTTCAATCTTAGTTCCAAAACCTTGTCCCAACCAGAAAAATGTTTACTTGACAAAGGCCTTAAATTTGCCCCTCCCAGACGTCTGGACAAGTTCCAGACGTTCATGGACATACATATCTTTGTAAGGCAACTTAATATAAAAAGATATCTGTCCGGAATTCCCCTAAACAGTCAGGTTACAGCCAGTGAGTTTACACACTCCGGTTTGAGGAATGCTTCCCTTTTCAATCCTCCAGGCGTGTTAGCACCACCCCTCCGTGTGTTTAGGGATGTGTTGCTTAGGGATTTAGATGCCCTGGAGGTGAAGAGAGCGAAGCTGAGTAAAACGTTAAAAGAAGGCTTGGAATCACTCTGCCAGAACAAGGATCTGGTGGTGAGGCCAGCCGACAAAGGGGGTGCGATTGTAGTCCTGGATAAAACGGACTATTTGGCCGAAATGTCTAGAATTGTTGGTGATACCAACACCTACACCCCCCTAACCAGTGACCCTAAGTTGAAATATACTAGGGCACTTGAGGCCTTGGTAGCCGAGGGTTTCTACGAGGGGATACTCACTGCCAAAGAAAGGCTGTTTCTTATCCCGAAAGCCCCCCGAACACCGACCATCTACTACCTCCCAAAGTTACATAAGGATCCTGTCTGCCCCCCGGGACGCCCTATTGTGAGTGGTATTGATTCCATCACGTCCCGGGTGGGCAGATATATAGACTTCTATTTACAGCCCCTAGTACGGTCCATGCCCTCTTATGTGAGAGACTCCAAACATATTATCAATCTTTTGTCTGGGAGGTCTCCCACGAGTGGGATGTGGATGGCAACCATAGACGTCAACTCCTTGTATACCATCATCCCCCATGATTTAGGTTTCGATGCTGTACAAACTTACCTTGATAGGGACTCAGGCCTTCCCCATAAGCAGGTAAAGTTTCTCATGTCTCTGTTGAAGTTTGCGGCAGCATCCAATTACTTTTGGTTTGATGGCAACTTCTACAGACAGGATACCGGAGTGGCTATGGGTGCAAAATATGCCCCCAGTTTGGCCAATTTATTTATGGCCAAATGGGAGGAGGATGTCATCTATTCTCGGGATATACCTCAAGTTGCCCTTTGGGCTAGGTATATAGATGACATCCTCCTCCTGTGGGATGGCCAATATGAAGATCTGGAAAAATTCATGAATGACCTCAATGTCAACCAAAGAGGAATTATCCTTAAGTTCGAGGCCAGCCAAGCTGATGTCCACTATCTCGATTTGAACATCAGTATTAGAGACAGTGTCTTTTCCACCTCAACCTTCTTTAAAGCCACCGATAGGAACTCCTACATTCCAATCGGGAGTTGCCATCATAATGCCTGGCTAAAGGCCATTCCTAAGAGCCAATTTCTGAGACTCCGGAGAAATTGCTCTGAGGACCATCAGTTTCTCACTCAGGCTGAGGTTTTGGTCAGTCGGTTCATTGAAAAAGGCTACTCAGAGGGTGATCTCCGGGAAACACTCAAGATCGTAAGTGCCAAAAATAGAGGAGAACTGTTGATGGAGAAGGCCCCTGGGAACCTACCGGGGACAGCCCCGGCTGTACCATTTATTACGACCTACTCCATACAACACAATAATATAAAGCAATTAATTAAGAAACATTGGCACATTATCACCAATGATACCGTTCTTGGCAGTATTGTACCACCACAACCAAGGGTCATTTTTAGGGGTGCACAGTCTCTGCAGGGCCAAGTGGCTCCAAACGTTCTCAATCCACCAGTGAGAAGCAAAGGGTTTTTTGACCATCTGAGTGGTTTTTACCAATGCAAACGCTGTAGAGTCTGTCGATTTAATTCTAATCCATCCAGAAGGATCACCTCTGTTGTATCTACAGCTACACAGAGGACATTCACGATCAAACCGTGTATCACGTGTGCTTCCACTGGAGTTGTCTACCTACTGCAATGCCCTTGTGGCTTGCAGTACGTGGGCCGGACTAAACGTCCACTACAAGTACGCCTGAATGAACACATTACAAACATTATTTCAGGCTTCAAAAATCATTCTGTCTCGAACCATTACCGTCTAGTACATAATAGGGATCCTTCCAATACACTCTTCTTGGGCATCGATAAACATAAGCCCAATTGGAGAGGTGACCTTTTAGTCAGGGAAATCTCGAAAATGGAGATGGCCTGGATTCACCGACTAAAAACTTATGTCCCGTACGGAATGAACATTGAGACAGATGTGAATGCGTTTATTAACAATGCTTAATTGATCTAGTAGATACCTGTATGTTTTCAAACAATGTAAACACTGTTCAAAATTTCTTTTTTGAACAGATGTAATTGTGTTTGTCATGGCTACCTTAGTTCGGGGACTAAGATCTTGCTTCCCCTGTTCCATTCTTCTCCCCTAGAGACTGGTTTCTATTAATAAATACAGACTCCAGTGAGTATGAACATTGTCTGTATTCTAAATTTCTCCTATCACTATTTCAGGAGCTTATTTTTCACCCCAATTTCCAAACAATGAGACTTGGGGCTTCCCCTCCCCCCCCCCCCCCCCCCCCCCCTTTCCCCTCCTGCTCCTTTCCCTAACCCATAAACCTTCGGTGGTGTTTAGGGATTGGTTGCAATTTATTAGCCTATGATATTTATGTCATGGAATTTTGAGCCCCTAAATATGGTGCCATCAGACTCTATGCATGTTAGGGATATGCGTGTTGGTAATGGACTCTTCCTCTTTCTGATTCTGGGGAACCCTCGGTAGATTGAGATTGGTCTATTATTATTATTATTATTTTTAAATCCCACTTTGTTTCACCTACACTTTTTTTTTTTTAAAAAAAAGCTAGATATTATAATCTAACAAATCATTACGTCACTACACATTTTTTATGGTACTAGCCATGAGGATATCCATGCTCTCCGCATCTATGTGACAGATGACAGGGTATTTCCCTTATCGTGTGTGTGGCATTTTTTTCACATTCTCTCACGTGTTTTGCAGATTGGAGAGGAATATATATATATATTTTCTCTTTTTTCACGATTTTGATTTATGGACTATTATATTTCACTATATTTCCAAAATGTTATTTGGAGACTAAGTCACCATATTTTTCTTCAATTATTGACCTAATGTAACCGTAATAGCTACAAATGTTCATTAATAGATATATATAATTTTTTAGCTCACATTATATGCCCAAACACACACTGTCACGGGTTGCATATAATTGCTATCATATATATACATTTTATTATCTATGTTCACGTATTTTTGTTTTTCCTGGCAAGCAACTGATCTCTCTCCCAGTTGTGACTAGGTTAGCAATACACCGTTTTGTCTCATAAAGTTCGTCATCTAAGGGCAAATTTTCCCTGAGTTAAGATGGAGTTTTCTCTCCGTTCCCTTACCTCCCACAATGAGGCGTTCCCCTATTTAATGACATGACCCACTGCACGGCCCTATCCCCATTGAGAATGTCTTGTAAGACGAAAAGCTTCTGGGAAGGCGTGCAGTGACGTCATCACGTTCAACGCTCCTGAAGGAGGAAGGGTCCGTTTCTATTACATGCCGGCCGGCGTTCTGTGTCACTCCATGTGGAGTTTTATATGCACTTTTTATCTTGTGCTTATGTGAGTACCTTTTAACAATAAATTACTCATTATTGCCTTTTAAAAACGTTATTATGCTATGGTCTGCCTCTTGTTTCCTTTGATTATATCTGGATGCACCGCCGAGTGCTAGCCTGGATCTGATTATCCATTGGGTCTGGTCTGAGGTCCTGGTTCCGGTGTGAGTGGCAGACGCTGGGAGTTCTTTTTGATTTGAAGTTTGATCGCTCCTTTTTGAAGTCAGGATCTTTCTATGGGCTCACTTCTGAAAGGCTTAACCCTGCCTACCATCTGGTAAGGGTAATATATATTGGTGGTGGCACTTCCGTGTGGTGTGGAGCACAGCGGTGGGATAGGATATCTAATCTGATGTACCTAGTCTATAAGACTGAGAAACTATATCCTAGGACAATACTCACCCCGTGAACTGTTCACATTTTTTCATACAGATCCATACATATATGGTCCTCAGTTTGATTACAATTCAGGACTTTGCTGTTATATGTTGCTACTGTCAACCACTTTTTACCTATTACCATTACCTCTGAGTATTATTATTTGTGTGTTTCTTATCCACCAGCCATGTTCTAACAGTCTTCGATCTGATTGTTTTTTAGGGTATAGACATTTTAGTTAATTTACCTGGCGCAGTTTTTTTTTCTTCTTTATATTGCATTGTGTTTATCCCACTATCCTGCAGCCGGGTTAGGTATTACTTTATTTTATTTTACCTTTATTTTTGTATTTAATTTAATTTGGCCTTTGTTTCCTACCCCCTTCCCCTTCCCCTTCCCCCTCCTGCTCTATTTTGGTGAGCGCGGTCTTGTCCCATGGCCACGTGCTGATGATGCACGACCACGTCCACGGCCAGCACTGTTGTCTCTAGAAACAGAGCCTGCCTGCCCTGTGTTCTTGCCTCGGCACGCTCTGCCTCTCCTTGGCGGTCTTCCAGCCATTGTAGCCGGTAGTGTATATAGTATAAAAAATAGAGCTCCTATGTGTGCTCACAACACACTAGAAGTCCTATGGGTGCTTCTGGGAAGAAAATATAGGAGCTCTGTGTGATGCCACTAACACACTAGAAGTCCTGTGGGTGCTGCTGAGAAGAAAATATAGGAGCTCTGTGTGATGCCACTAACACACTAGAAGTCCTATGGGTGCTTCTGGGAAGAAAATATAGAATCTCTGTGTGATGCCACTAACACACTAGAAGTCCTATGGGTGCTTCTGGGAAGAAAATATAGGAGCTCTGTGTGATGCCACTAACACACTAGAAGTCCTGTGGGTGCTGCTGAGAAGAAAATATAGGAGCTCTGTGTGATGCAACTAACACACTAGAAGTGCTATGGGTGCTTCTGTGAAGAAAATATAGGAGCTCTGTGTGATGCCACTAACACACTAGAAGTCCTGTGGGTGCTTCTGAGAAGAAAATATAGGAGCTCTGTGTGATGCCACTAACACACTAGAAGTCATATGGGTGCTTCTGGGAGGAAAATATAGGAGCTCTGTGTGATGCCACTAACACACTAGAAGTCCTATGGGTGCTTCTGGGAAGAAAATATAGGAGCTCTGTGTGATGCCACTAACACACTAGAAGTCCTGTGGGTGTTGCTGAGAAGAAAATATAGGAGCTCTGTGTGATGCCACTAACACACTAGAAGTCCTATGGGTGCTTCTGGGAAGAAAATATAGGAGCTCTGTGTGATGCCACTAACACACTAGAAGTCCTGTGGGTGCTGCTGAGAAGAAAATATAGGAGCTCTGTGTGATGCCACTAACACACTAGAAGTCCTATGGGTGCTTCTGGGAAGAAAATATAGGAGCTCTGTGTGATGCCACTAACACACTAGAAGTCATGTGGGTGCTGCTGAGAAGAAAATATAGGAGCTCTGTGTGATGCCACTAACACACTAGAAGTCCTGTGGGTGCTGCTGAGAAGAAAATATAGGAGCTCTGTGTGATGCCACTAACACACTAGAAGTCCTATGGGTGCTTCTGGGAAGAAAATATAGGAGCTCTGTGTGATGCCACTAAAACACTAGAAGTCCTATGGGTGCTTCTGAGAAGAAAATATAGGAGCTCTGTGTGATGCCACTAACACACTAGAAGTCCTGTGGGTGCTTCTGAGAAGAAAATATAGGAGCTCTGTGTGATGCCACTAACACACTAGAAGTCATATGGGTGCTTCTGGGAGGAAAATATAGGAGCTCTGTGTGATGCCACTAACACACTAGAAGTCCTATGGGTGCTTCTGGGAAGAAAATATAGGAGCTCTGTGTGATGCCACTAACACACTAGAAGTCCTGTGGGTGCTGCTGAGAAGAAAATATAGGAGCTCTGTGTGATGCCACTAACACACTAGAAGTCCTATGGGTGCTTCTGGGAAGAAAATATAGGAGCTCTGTGTGATGCCACTAACACACTAGAAGTCCTGTGGGTGCTGCTGAGAAGAAAATATAGGAGCTCTGTGTGATGCCACTAACACACTAGAAGTCCTATGGGTGTTTCTGGGAAGAAAATATAGGAGCTCTGTGTGATGCCACTAACACACTAGAAGTCCTGTGGGTGCTGCTGAGAAGAAAATATAGGAGCTCTGTGTGATGCCACTAACACACTAGAAGTCCTATGGGTGCTTCTGGGAAGAAAATATAGGAGCTCTGTGTGATGCCACTAACACACTAGAAGTCCTGTGGGTGCTGCTGAGAAGAAAATATAGGAGCTCTGTGTGATGCCACTAACACACTAGAAGTCCTATGGGTGCTTCTGGGAAGAAAATATAGGAGCTCTGTGTGATGCCACTAACACACTAGAAGTCATGTGGGTGCTGCTGAGAAGAAAATATAGGAGCTTCTGGGAAGAAAATATAGGAGCTATGTGTGATGCCACTAACACACTAGAAGTCCTAGAAGTCCTGTGGGTGCTTCTGGGAGGAAAATATAGGAGCTCTGTGTGATGCCACTAACTAGGGATGAGCCGAACACCCCCGGGTTCGGTTCGCACCAGAACCTTCGAACCGACCGAAAGTTCGCGCGAATTTTCGAACCCTATACGTTATAATGGACGCGAACGTTCGAAATCAAAAGTGCTAATTACAACGGCCAATATGCATGTTAATGTCATAAAACAGGTTTGGGGACCCGGGTCCTGCCCCAGGGGACATATATCAATGCAAAAAGAACTTTTAAAAACTAACGTTTTTTCGGGAGCAGTCATTTTAATGATGCATAAAGTGAAAAAAAAAAAGTGAAATTTTCCTTTAAATATGGTACCTGGGGGGTGTCTAAAGTATGCCTGTGAAGTGGCATGTGTTTCCCGTGTTTAGAACTGTCCTTGCAAATGAAATGTCATTTGTAAAGGAAAAAAAGAAGCCATTTAAAACCACTTGCGGCTTTAGGTTTGTTCTTAAGTAGAATCTGAACAGGTACATTATGAAGTGTAGCTCCATCCCAAAAAAATCTATTTTTAAGCTTTTTGGAGAACATAGGGAGGGGTTATCACCCCTGTAACATTTGCTGTCTTTGCACATCTGTTCAGAACATGTCACCTCAGTTTCCGTCCCAATGACAAATGTTTTTGGAAAAAGTGGGGTTTTAATTGAAACAAGGATTGGTGATAAAGTATCAGTAGAGAGGAGATACCTTTTTCCCAAATTAAATCTAACAGGATAGAATTTCCCTTCCTAGGGGTAGATTTCCTCTCACTTCCTGTTTTCTCTTTCCATTTGCAAGTAGGAGTCGTTTGTAAGTTGGATGTATGAAAGTAGGGGCCTGGCGTATATACTCTGCAGAAATTTGCCCTATTAGATGTTGGTGCAGCCACAAGACTGGTGGGCACAGGAATGGGCCCTGCTGTGAGTTAATAGATCAAGATTTGTAATTGCATGCACCTGTTGAACAGGGCAGAAAAATTGGGGGTGGTGGTGGTGGTGGTGGACGGTGTTGCCACAAGACTGTAAGCTCTCACAGTTACTCTTGGTGGGCGCAGGAATGGGCCCTGCTGTGAGTTATTAGATCAAGATTTGTAATTGCAAGCACCTGATGAACAGGGCAGAAAAATTGGGCCTTTGGCGGTGGTGGTGGACGGTGTTGCCACAAGACTGTAGGCCCTCATAGTTACTCTTGGTGGGCGCAGGAATGGGCCCTGCTGTGAACTATTAGATCAAGATTTGTAATTGCAAGCACCTGATGAACAGGGCAGAAAAATTGGGCCTTTGGCGGTGGTGGTGGACGGTGTTGCCACAAGACTGTAGGCCCTCATAGTTACTCTTGGTGGGCGCAGGAATGGGCCCTGCTGTGAACTATTAGATCAAGATTTGTAATTGCAAGCACCTGATGAACAGGGCAGAAAAATTGGGCCTTTGGCGGTGGTGGTGGACGGTGTTGCCACAAGACTGTAGGCCCTCATAGTTACTCTTGGTGGGCGCAGGAATGGGCCCTGCTGTGAACTATTAGATCAAGATTTGTAATTACCCGCCCCTGTTAAACAGGGGCTGAAAAATTGTGCCTTAGGCACTGGTGCTGGTGCCACAACACTGCAACCCCTCACAGATACTGTACTTGGAGCACAGCAGTCACACGTGTTGCGAAGCATTTTTTTAAAAAATTGTAAGTACACGCCCCTGTTAAACAGGGGCTGAAAAATTGTGCTTTAGGCACTGGTGCTGGTGCCACAACACTGCAACCCCTCACAGATACTGTACTTGGAGCACAGCAGTCACATTGTTGCGAAGCATTTTTTTATAAAAATTGTATGTACACGCCCCTGTTAAACAGGGGCTGAAAAATTGTGCCTTAGGCACTGGTGCTGGTGCCACAACACTGCAACCCCTCACAGATACTGTACTTGGAGCACAGCAGTCACACGTGTTGCGAAGCATTTTTTTAAAAAATTGTAAGTACACGCCCCTGTTAAACAGGGGCTGAAAAATTGTGCCTTAGGCACTGGTGCTGGTGCCACAACACTGCAACCCCTCACAGATACTGTACTTGGAGCACAGTGTTGCGAAGCATTTTTTTTATAAAAATTGTATGTACACGCCCCTGTTAAACAGGGGCTGAAAAATTGTGCCTTAGGCACTGGTGTGGTGGCATGGATCATTGAGGAGGAGGAAGAGGATAGTCAGTGAACATAAGAGGACAGTCACTCAGCATCAGCATAGGCAGTCTTGAAGGGATGTGATGTTACATTAAAAATTATTCGGTTATATCCGCCTCAGGTGCCTGGTAGCTGGTGGTGATCCAAGACTGATTCATTTTGATGAAGGTCAGTCGATCAACCGAGGCGGTGGACAGGCGCACCCTATGATCAGTCACAAATCCTCCAGCAGCACTGAATGTGCGTTCGGACAGAACGCTGGAGGCAGGACAGGCCAGTAGCTCAATTGCATACTGTGCAAGCTCTGGCCAGTGATCCATCCTCAGGACCCAGTAAGCCAGAGGATTTTCGGTGGGAAAGGTGTCCAAGTCTGACCTTGCCCCAAGGTATTCCTGCACCATGTATATCAGACGCTGGCGATGGTTGCTGGAACCGATCATACCTTGGGGCTGCGGACTAAAAAATTGTCTGAACGCATCGGTCAGACGTCCACCTTCCCCACCGCTCCTTCTGCCACTGACCGAAGCCTCAGCAACTCGTCGCCCAGGACCAGGAGTTTGTAGCCTCCCAGTTTCTGGGAACGCGTTGCACAGACCTTTCTGCAAGGCCTCCCTGAGATGTCTCATCCTCTGCTCCCTCTGCGACGGCAAGATAAGGTCCGCAACCTTACCCTTGTACCGCGGATCAAGGAGAGTGGCCAGCCAGTAATGGTCCCTCTCCTTGATCCGAAGAACACGAGGATCCTTCCGCAGGCTTTGCAGGATCAGGGAGGCCATGCAGCGTAGGTTAGCTGAGGCATTCGGTCCGGAGTCTTCTGGGTCACTGAGGATGACATGATCGCCAGCCACCTCCTCCCAGCCACGTACAAGTCCACTGGTTTGTTGGGACTGTACATCATCCCTAAAAGACTGCTGCTGCTGATGCTGAGTGCCAGGCTCCACCTCCATGCTCACACAATCCTCCTCCTCCTCCTCCTCCTCCTCCTCCTCATCCTCTTCCTGTGTGATGGGTGGGACAGGAGGAACACTGTCCGGATAAAGGGGGCCTTGAGAGGCAAGGAAGTCCTCCTCTTCCTGCCTCTGTTCTGCCTCAAGTGCCCTGTCCATTATCCCACGCAGCGTATGCTCCAACAGGTGGACAAGAGGGACAGTGTCACTGATGCATGCACTGTCACTGCTCACCATCCTCGTGGCCTCCTCAAATGGTGAGAGGACAGTGCATGCATCCCTGATCATGCTCCACTGACGTGGGGAAAAAAAACCAAGCTCCCCTGACCCTGTCCTGGTGCCGTAGTCGCAAAGGTACTCATTGATGGCCCTCTGCTGCGTGTGCAGTCGCTGCAGCATGGCCAACGTTGAGTTCCACCTGGTGGGCATGTCACATATTAGGCGGTTCTTGGGCAGGTTCAGCTCCTTTTGGAGCTCAGTCAGCCGAGCACTGGCATTATAAGATCGGCGGAAATGCACACAGACTTTCCTGGCCTGCCTCAGGACATCCTGTAAGCCTGGGAACCTGCCCAAGAACCGCTGCACCACCAGGTTGAGGACATGAGCCATGCAGGGCACATGGGTGAGCTGCCCCTGTCGCAGGGCGGAGAGGAGGTTGGTGCCATTGTCAGAAACGACCATTCCTGGCTTAAGCTGACGTGGCGTCAACCACCTCTCGGCCTGCCCCTGCAGAGCTGCCAGAACCTCTGGCCCAGTGTGGCTCCTGTCCCCCAAACACACCAGCGCAAGCACGGCATGGCATCTTTTTGCCTGCGTACTTGCGTAGCCCCTTGTACGCCTACGGAGCACCGCTGGTTCCAAGGACAGAGCACTGGAGGAAGAAGAAGAGGAGGGGGTGGAGGAGAGAGGTGTGTCACAACCAGCGCCCTGCACAGGCGGAGCTCTGCGACGTTTTGGAGGCGTGGTGGCGGAACAACCTCCAACACTACTGCACCTTGTCCTGCATCCCTCCCAGCTGCCAATAGAGTGACCCAATGGGCCGTGAAAGAAAGGTACCGTCCCTGTCCATGCCTGCTGGACCATGAGTCAGCGGTAATATGCACCTTACCGCTGACCGCCCTGTCCAGCGAGGCATGGACATTGCCCTCCACATGCCGGTAGAGAGACGGAATCGCCTTCCGTGAGAAAAAGTGCCGTTTGGGAACCTGCCACTGAGGAACCGCACATTGAACAAACTCACGGAAGGGGGCCGAGTCTACCAACTGAAAAGGCAGCAGTTGAAGTGCTAGCAATTTAGCCAGGCTAGCATTCAACCGCTGGGCATGTGGATGGCTGGGAGTGTACTTCTTTCTACGGTCCAGCAGCTGGGGCAGGGAAATTTGCCTGCTGCAATCGGACGTCGGTGTACTGCAAGTACTTGGTTGTGACACACCTAATTCTACACCTTCAGTCCTCTCAGAGCAGCTTTCAGAGAGGACTGAAGGTGTAGTGGGGATGGAGATCCCAGCTGAGGAGGAGCAAGGAGAGGTCCGCTTAGTTCTTTGGTGTGGGTCTTTTATGTGTGCCTGCCAACGAGCTGCATGGCAGGTCGCCATATGTCTGGTCATGCTTGTGGTGCCCAAGCGGCTGATGTTTTGGCCACGCGAGATACGCTTGAGACAAATATTGCAAATAGCAGTGGTGCGATCTGCTGCACTCGTCTCAAAAAAGGCCCACACCAAAGAACTTTTCTGATAACGTGCAGAGGCAGCGCCCTGCACAGGCGGAGCTCTGTGGTGTTGTACAGTTGCTGTGCTGGCCTCTACCTGGCCTCCAGGGGGCACCCTGCCTCGTTGGACATGTGACGCCGCATCCTCCTCCTCCTCGTCCTCCTCCTCATCCTCTCTCCCTTCAGGCACCCACGTGGAGTCAGTGACCTCATCATCCCCTCCCTCTTCACCACTAGAGCAAACCTGGCAGTAAGCTGCAGCTGGTGGAACAGTACTGCCAGATTCCTCAAGCTGTGTATCATCATCCGAGCCTTCGAATCGTTGGGCATCCTCCTGGAGCATGTACCCAACACTGTGCTCAAAGAGTTCGGGGGACTCCTCAGGAGGACATGGTGGGTCTAGGGAAGGGGTGGCTGATGATGCTCTGCCAGTACCCTGAGCCTGGGTGAGAGAGGATGAGGAGGATGAGGAGGGCTTGGTCATCCATTCTACCAAGCCTTCAGCATGATGCGGCTCCACATGTCCAGCTGCCGAAAACAAAGACGCGCGTGTCCCATGGCCACGTGCTGATGACGCTGCACGACCACGTCCACGTCCACGGCCACGTCCACTAGAAACAGAGCCTGCCTGCCCTGTGTTCTTGGCTCTGCACGCTCTGCCTCCCCTTGGCGGTCTTCCAGCCATTGTAGTCGGTAGTCCTGTGGGTGCTGCTGAGAAGAATATATAGGAGCTCTGTGTGATGCCACTAACACACGAGAAGTCCTATGGGTGCTTCTGCAAAGAAAATAGAGGAGCTCTGTGTGATGCCACTAACACACTAGAAGTCCTGTGGGTGCTGCTGAGAAGAAAATATAGGAGCTCTGTGTGATGCCACTAACACACGAGAAGTCCTATGGGTGCTTCTGCAAAGAAAATAGAGGAGCTCTGTGTGATGCCACTAACACACTAGAAGTCCTGTGGGTGCTGCTGAGAAGAAAATATAGGAGCTCTGTGTGATGCCACTAACACACGAGAAGTCCTATGGGTGCTTCTGCAAAGAAAAAAGAGGAGCTCTGTGTGATGCCACTAACACACTAGAAGTCCTATGGGTGCTTCTGCAAAGAAAATAGAGGAGCTCTGTGTGATGCCACTAACACACTAGAAGTCCTGTGGGTGCTTCTGCAAAGAAAATAGAGGAGCTCTGTGTGATGCCACTAACACACTAGAAGTCCTGTGGGTGCTGCTGAGAAGAAAATATAGGAGCTCTGTGTGATGCCACTAACACACTAGAAGTCCTATGGGTGCTTCTGCAAAGAAAATAGAGGAGCTCTGTGTGATGCCACTAACACACTAGAAGTCCTGTGGGTGCTTCTGCAAAGAAAATAGAGGAGCTCTGTGTGATGCCACTAACACACTAGAAGTCCTGTGGGTGCTGCTGAGAAGAAAATATAGGAGCTCTGTGTGATGGGACTAACACACTTCAAGTCCTATAGGTGCTTCTGGGAACAAAATATAAGATCTCTGTGTGATTGGACTAACACACTTCAAGTCCTATAGGTGCTTCTGGGAAGAAAATATAGGTCTGTGTGATGGGACTAACACACTTCAAGTCCTATAGGTGCTTCTGGGAACAAAATATATGATCTCTGTGTGATGGGACTAACACACTTCAAGTCCTATAGGTGCTCTGGGAAGAAAATATAGGTCTGTGTGATGGGACTAACACACTTCAAGTCCTATAGGTGCTTCTGGGAACAAAATATATGATCTCTGTGTGATTGGACTAACACAGTTCAAGTCCTATAGGTGCTTCTGGGAACAAAATATATGATCTCTGTGTGATGGGACTAACACACTTCAAGTCCTATAGGTGCTTCTGGGAACAAAATATAAGATCTCTGTGTGATTGGACTAACACACTTCAAGTCCTATAGGTGCTTCTGGGAAGAAAATATAGGTCTGTGTGATGGGACTAACACACTTCAAGTCCTATAGGTGCTTCTGGGAACAAAATATATGATCTCTGTGTGATTGGACTAACACACTTCAAGTCCTATAGGTGCTTCTGGGAAGAAAATATATGATCTCTGTGTGATGGGACTGTAGTACACGCCCCCCCCTATAAAACGCCGCCACGCCGTCTGCGCCGGTCACATGCTGTTCCGGCGCAGATTGAGCAGGCACATTCTGTGACACTCTGCTGCATTTAGATAGTTAGAGAGATTCACTTACAGAGATTGAGTTAGATAGATTCAGTTACAAAGATTGATTGAGAAAGAGGGGCTTGTAGTGTGCTCGTGGCAGGCAGGCAGAGCTCCTATATTTTGTTACCAGAAGCACCTATAGGACTTGTAGTGTGTTCGTGGCAGGCAGGCAGAGCTCCTATATTTTGTTACCAGAAGCACCTATAGGACTTGTAGTGTGTTCGTGGCAGGCAGGCAGAGCTCCTATATTTTGTTACCAGAAGCACCTCTAGGTCTTGTAGTGTGTTCGTGGCAGGCAGGCAGAGCTCCTATATTTTGTTACCAGAAGCACCTATAGGACTTGTAGTGTGTTCGTGGCAGGCAGGCAGAGCTCCTTCATTTTGTTCCCAGAGGCACCTATAGGACTTCAAGGGGTCAAGTCCTGGGGTTAAAAAAGTGTGTGTTAGTCCCAGCACACACAGATATATTTTCTTCCCAGAACCACCAAAAAAATTAAAAAGAAGCACCTATAGGACTTGAAGTGTGTTAGTCCCATTACACTCACAGAGCTATATATTTTTCACAGAAAATACAGTGACTGCGAATCCGACATACTACAGGAGATGATCAGAAGCACCTATAGGACTTGAAGTGTGACATACTACAGGAAAAAAGTGTGGGAACTCCCACCCAAGATCCACTCCACCACCAAAAAAAATAAAAAAAAAATATATACTACGCTCATATGCATATATATTTCACAGAACATACAGTGACTGCAAATGCGACATACTACAGGAGATGATCAGACTGCAAATGCGACATACTACAGATGACCAGACTGCAAATGCGACATACTACAGATGACCAGACTGCAAATGCGACATACTACAGATGACCAGACTGCAAATGCGACATGCTACAGGAGATGATCAGGCTACAAATGCGACATACTACAGGAGATGATCAGGCTACAAATGCGACATACTACAGGAGATGATCAGGCTACAAATGCGACATACTACAGGAGATGATCAGGCTACAAATGCGACATACTACAGGAGATGATCAGGCTACAAATGCGACATACTACAGGAGATGATCAGGCTACAAATGCGACATACTACAGGAGATGATCAGGCTACAAATGCGACATACTACAGGAGATGATCAGGCTACAAATGCGACATACTACAGGAGATGATCAGGCTACAAATGCGACATACTACAGGAGATGATCAGGCTACAAATGCGACATACTACAGGAGATGATCAGGCTACAAATGCGACATACTACAGGAGATGATCAGGCTACAAATGCGACATACTACAGGAGATGATCAGGCTACAAATGCGACATACTACAGGAGATGATCAGGCTACAAATGCGACATGCTACAGGAGATGACCAGACTGCAAATGCGACATACTAGAAGATGACCAAGTAGCCAGTTTTAAAATTTAAACCTGTCCTCTTTATAGCACCCTTCTTCACATTCCTGTCCTCACCCCCTTCACATTCCTGTCCTCACCCCCTTCACATTCCTGTCCTCACCCCCTTCACATTCCAGTCCTCACCCCCTTTGTAGATCCCCCCTTCACATTCCTGTCCTCACCCCCTTCACATTCCTGTCCTCACCCCCTTCACATTCCTGTCCTCACCCCCTTTGTAGATCCCCCCTTCACATTCCTGTCCTCACCCCCTTTGTAGATCCCCCCTTCACATTCCTGTCCTCACCCCCTTCACATTCCTGTCCTCACCCCCTTTGTAGATCCCCCCTTCACATTCCTGTCCTCACCCCCTTCACATTCCTGTCCTCACCCCCTTTGTAGATCCCCCCTTCACATTCCTGTCCTGCCTCCCTTTGTAGATCCCCCCTTCACATTCCTGTCCTCACCCCCTTTGTAGATCCCCCCTTCACATTCCTGTCCTGCCTCCCTTTGTAGATCCCCCCTTCACATTCCTGTCCTGCCTCCCTTTGTAGATCCCCCCTTCACATTCCTGTCCTGCCTCCCTTTGTAGATCCCCCCTTCACATTCCTGTCCTGCCTCCCTTTGTAGATCCCCCCTTCACATTCCTGTCCTGCCTCCCTTTTATATCACCTCTCCTCATTCCTTTCAGTTTCTGATTCTTTCCCCCTCCGTCCTTCATTACAGTGCCCTCTGTCTTACCTTACACAGGACACAGATGACATCAGAGGCACAGAGCTGACATCGGAAGTGCAGCAAAGGGATGGACAGAGGGCGGGACCTGCCCCAGTTAACTGATTGGTTGATAGACTGCAGAGCGGTTCTATCAACCAATCAGTTAACTGGGCCAGCCCCTGCCTTCCGTGCATCGCTGTGCTGCTCTTCCGATGTCAGCTCTGTGAGGAAAACAGAGCTAGCAGGCAGCGGCAGCTGATGACAAAAAAGCTTTAATGGCGTGACCACGGCGGGGCCGCACAGATGATTGATGCGGTCCGGACTTGGTCCACTCTGCCTGTTAAAATCTAGAGCCTCGGGCGGCTCTAGTCCTAAAGAAGAGAGGGAACGGCGTTCCTGCTATGAAAAAAGTGCAGGGACGCCGTTCCCACGCGTTCCCGCTGGACTCGAGCCCTGGTGGCATCACACACACAGAGCTATATTTTGTTCCCAGAAGCACCTTGAAGTGTGTTAGTCCCATTACACACACAGAGCTATATTTTGTTCCCAGAAGCACCTATAGGACTTGAAGTGTGTTAGTCCCATAACACACACAGAGCTATATTTTGTTCCCAGAAGCACCTATAGGACTTGAAGTGTGTTAGTCCCATTACACACACAGAGCTATATTTTCTTCCCAGAAGCACCTATAGGACTTGAAGTGTGTTAGTCCCATTACACACACAGAGCTATATTTTGTTCCCAGAAGCACCTATAGGACTTGAAGTGTGTTAGTCCCATCACACACACAGAGCTATATTTTGTTCCCAGAAGCACCTATAGGACTTGAAGTGTGTTAGTCCCATTACACACACAGAGCTATATTTTCTTCCCTTCCCAGAAGCACCTATAGGACTTGAAGTGTGTTATTCCCATTACACACACACAGAGCTATATTTTCTTCCCAGAAGCACCTATAGGACTTGAAGTGTGTTAGTCCCATTACACACACAGAGCTATATTTTGTTCCCAGAAGCACCTATAGGACTTGAAGTGTGTTAGTCCCATTACACACACAGAGCTATATTTTCTTCCCAGAAGCACCTATAGGACTTGAAGTGTGTTAGTCCCATCACACACACAGAGCTATATTTTGTTCCCAGAAGCACCTATAGGACTTGAAGTGTGTTAGTCCCATCACACACACAGAGCTATATTTTGTTCCCAGAAGCACCTATAGGACTTGAAGTGTGTTAGTCCCATTACACACACAGAGCTATATTTTCTTCCCAGAAGCACCTATAGGACTTGAAGTGTGTTATTCCCATTACACACACAGAGCTATATTTTCTTCCAGAAGCACCTATAGGACTTGAAGTGTGTTAGTCCCATTACACACACAGAGCTATATTTTGTTCCCAGAAGCACCTATAGGACTTGAAGTGTGTTAGTCCCATTACACACACAGAGCTATATTTTCTTCCCAGAAGCACCTATAGGACTTGAAGTGTGTTAGTCCCATTACACACACAGAGCTATATTTTCTTCCCAGAAGAACCTATAGGACTTGAAGTGTGTTAGTCCCATCACACACACAGAGCTATATTTTGTTCCCAGAAGCACCTATAGGACTTGAAGTGTGTTAGTCCCATTACACACACAGAGCTATATTTTGTTCCCAGAAGCACCTATAGGACTTGAAGTGTGTTAGTCCCATCACACACACAGAGCTATATTTTGTTCCCAGAAGCACCTATAGGACTTGAAGTGTGTTAGTCCCATCACACACACAGAGCTATATTTGTTCCCAGAAGCACCTATAGGACTTGAAGTGTGTTAGTCCCATCACACACACAGAGCTATATTTTGTTCCCAGAAGCACCTATAGGACTTGAAGTGTGTTAGTCCCATCACACACACAGAGCTATATTTTCTTCCCAGAAGCACCTATAGGACTTGAAGTGTGTTAGTCCCATTACACACACAGAGCTATATTTTGTTCCCAGAAGCACCTATAGGACTTGAAGTGTGTTAGTCCCATTACACACACAGAGCTATATTTTCTTCCCAGAAGCACCTATAGGACTTGAAGTGTGTTAGTCCCATTACACACACAGAGCTATATTTTGTTCCCAGAAGCACCTATAGGACTTGAAGTGTGTTAGTCCCATTACACACACAGAGCTATATTTTCTTCCCAGAAGCACCTATAGGACTTGAAGTGTGTTATTCCCATTACACACACAGAGCTATATTTTCTTCCCAGAAGCACCTATAGGACTTGAAGTGTGTTAGTCCCATTACACACACAGAGCTATATTTTGTTCCCAGAAGCACCTATAGGACTTGAAGTGTGTTAGTCCCATCACACACACAGAGCTATATTTTGTTCCCAGAAGAACCTATAGGACTTGAAGTGTGTTAGTCCCATCACACACACAGAGCTATATTTTGTTCCCAGAAGCACCTATAGGACTTGAAGTGTGTTAGTCCCATTACACACACAGAGCTATATTTTCTTCCCAGAAGAACCTATAGGACTTGAAGTGTGTTAGTCCCATCACACACACAGAGCTATATTTTGTTCCCAGAAGCACCTATAGGACTTGAAGTGTGTTAGTCCCATTACACACACAGAGCTATATTTTGTTCCCAGAAGCACCTATAGGACTTGAAGTGTGTTAGTCCCATCACACACACAGAGCTAAATTTTGTTCCCAGAAGCACCTATAGGACTTGAAGTGTGTTAGTCCCATCACACACACAGAGCTATATTTTCTTCCCAGAAGCACCTATAGGACTTGAAGTGTGTTAGTCCCATCACACAGAGCTCCTCTATTTTCTTTGCAGAAGCACCCACAGGACTTCTAGTGTGTTAGTGGCATCACACAGAGCTCCTATATATTCTTCTCAGCAGCACCCACAGGACTTCTAGTGTGTTAGTGGCATCACACAGAGCTCCTCTATTTTCTTTGCATAAGCACCCACAGGACTTCTAGTGTGTTAGTGGCATCACACAGAGCTCCTCTATTTTCTTTGCAGAAGCACCCACAGGACTTCTAGTGTGTTAGTGGCATCACACAGAGCTCCTCTATTTTCTTTGCAGAAGCACCCACAGGACTTCTAGTGTGTTAGTGGCATCACACAGAGCTCCTCTATTTTCTTTGCATAAGCACCCACAGGACTTCTAGTGTGTTAGTGGCATCACACAGAGCTCCTCTATTTTCTTTGCAGAAGCACCCATAGGACTTCTAGTGTGTTAGTGGCATCACACAGAGCTCCTATATATTCTTCTCAGCAGCACCCACAGGACTTCTAGTGTGTTAGTGGCATCACACAGAGCTCCTCTATTTTCTTTGCATAAGCACCCACAGGACTTCTAGTGTGTTAGTGGCATCACACAGAGCTCCTCTATTTTCTTTGCAGAAGCACCCACAGGACTTCTAGTGTGTTAGTGGCATCACACAGAGCTCCTCTATTTTCTTTGCAGAAGCACCCATAGGACTTCTAGTGTGTTAGTGGCATCACACAGAGCTCCTATATATTCTTCTCAGCAGCACCCACAGGACTTCTAGTGTGTTAGTGGCATCACACAGAGCTCCTCTATTTTCTTTGCATAAGCACCCACAGGACTTCTAGTGTGTTAGTGGCATCACACAGAGCTCCTCTATTTTCTTTGCAGAAGCACCCACAGGACTTCTAGTGTGTTAGTGGCATCACACAGAGCTCCTCTATTTTCTTTGCAGAAGCACCCACAGGACTTCTATTGTGTTAGTGGCATCACACAGAGCTCCTCTATTTTCTTTGCATAAGCACCCACAGGACTTCTAGTGTGTTAGTGGCATCACACAGAGCTCCTCTATTTTCTTTGCAGAAGCACCCATAGGACTTCTAGTGTGTTAGTGGCATCACACAGAGCTCCTATATATTCTTCTCAGCAGCACCCACAGGACTTCTAGTGTGTTAGTGGCATCACACAGAGCTCCTCTATTTTCTTTGCATAAGCACCCACAGGACTTCTAGTGTGTTAGTGGCATCACACAGAGCTCCTCTATTTTTTTTGCAGAAGCACCCACAGGACTTCTAGTGTGTTAGTGGCATCACACAGAGCTCCTCTATTTTCTTTGCAGAAGCACCCATAGGACTTCTAGTGTGTTAGTGGCATCACACAGAGCTCCTATATATTCTTCTCAGCAGCACCCACAGGACTTCTAGTGTGTTAGTGGCATCACACAGAGCTCCTCTATTTTCTTTGCATAAGCACCCACAGGACTTCTAGTGTGTTAGTGGCATCACACAGAGCTCCTCTATTTTCTTTGCATAAGCACCCACAGGACTTCTAGTGTGTTAGTGGCATCACACAGAGCTCCTCTATTTTCTTTGCAGAAGCACCCATAGGACTTCTAGTGTGTTAGTGGCATCACACAGAGCTCCTCTATTTTCTTTGCAGAAGCACCCATAGGACTTCTAGTGTGTTAGTGGCATCACACAGAGCTCCTATATATTCTTCTCAGCAGCACCCACAGGACTTCTAGTGTGTTAGTGGCATCACACAGAGCTCCTCTATTTTCTTTGCTGAAGCACCCACAGGACTTCTAGTGTGTTAGTGGCATCACACAGAGCTCCTCTATTTTCTTTGCAGAAGCACCCACAGGACTTCTAGTGTGTTAGTGGCATCACACAGAGCTCCTCTATTTTCTTTGCAGAAGCACCCATAGGACTTCTAGTGTGTTAGTGGCATCACACAGAGCTCCTATATTTTCTTCTCAGCAGCACCCACAGGACTACCGACTACAATGGCTGGAAGACCGCCAAGGGGAGGCAGAGCGTGCAGAGCCAAGAACACAGGGCAGGCAGGCTCTGTTTCTAGTGCACGTGGCCGTGGACGTGGACGTGGTCGTGCATCGTCATCAGCACGTGGCCATGGGACACGCGCGTCTTTGTTTTCGGCAACTGGACATGTGGAGCCGCATCATGCTGAAGGCTTGGTAGAATGGATGACCAAGCCCTCCTCATCCTCCTCATCCTCTCTCACCCAGGCTCAGGGTACTGACAGAGCATCATCAGCCACCCCTTCCCTAGACCCACCATGTCCTCCTGAGGAGTCCCCCGAACTCTTTGAGCACAGTGTTGGGTACATGCTCCAGGAGGATGCCCAACGATTCGAAGGCTCGGATGACGATACCCAGCTTGAGGAATCTGGCAGTACAGTTCCACCAGCTGCAGCTTACTGTCAGGTTTGCTCTAGTGGTGAAGAGGGAGGGGATGATGAGGTCACTGACTCCACGTGGGTGCCTCAAGGGAGAGAGGATGAGGAGGAGGACGAGGAGGAGGAGGATGCGGCGTCACATGTCCAACGAGGCAGGATGCCCCCTGGAGGCCAGGTAGAGGCCAGCACAGCAACTGTACAACACCGCAGAGCTCCGCCTGTGCAGGGCGCTGCCTCTGCACGTTATCAGAAAAGTTCTTTGGTGTGGGCCTTTTTTGAGACGAGTGCAGCAGATCGCACCACTGCTATTTGCAATATTTGTCTCAAGCGTATCTCGCGTGGCCAAAACATCAGCCGCTTGGGCACGACAAGCATGACCAGACATATGGCGACCTGCCATGCAGCTCGTTGGCAGGCACACATAAAAGACCCACACCAAAGAACTAAGCGGACCTCTCCTTGCTCCTCCTCAGCTGGGATCTCCATCCCCACTACACCTTCAGTCCTCTCTGAAAGCTGCTCTGAGAGGACTGAAGGTGTAGAATTCGGTGTGTCACAACCAAGTACTTGCAGTACACCGACGTCCGAATGCAGCAGGCAAATTTCCCTGCCCCAGCTGCTGGACCGTAGAAAGAAGTACACTCCCAGCCATCCACATGCCCAGCGGTTGAATGCTAGCCTTGCTAAATTGCTAGCACTTCAACTGCTGCCTTTTCAGTTGGTAGACTCGGCCCCCTTCCGTGAGTTTTGTTCAATGTGCGGTTCCTCAGTGGCAGGTTCCCAAACGCCACTTTTTCTCGCGGAAGGCGATTCCGTCTCTCTACCGGCATGTGGAGGGCAATGTCCATGCCTCGCTGGACAGGGCGTCAGCGGTAAGGTGCATATTACCGCTGACTCATGGTCCAGCAGGCATGGACAGGGACGGTACCTTTCTTTCACGGCCCATTGGGTCACTCTATTGGCAGCTGGGAGGGATGCAGGACAAGGTGCAGTAGTGTTGGAGGTTGTTCCGCCACCACGCCTCCAAAACGCGACTACTGCTACTGGTTGTGACACACCTCTCTCCTCCACCCCCTCCTCTTCTTCTTCCTCCAGTGCTCTGTCCTTGGAACCAGCGGTGCTCCGTAGGCGTACAAGGGGCTACGCAAGTACGCAGGCAAAAAGATGCCATGCCGTGCTTGCGCTGGTGTGTTTGGGGGACAGGAGCCACACTGGGCCAGAGGTTCTGGCAGCTCTGCAGGGGCAGGCCGAGAGGTGGTTGACGCCACGTCAGCTTAAGCCAGGAATGGTCGTTTCTGACAATGGCACCAACCTCCTCTCCGCCCTGCGACAGGGGCAGCTCACCCATGTGCCCTGCATGGCTCACGTCCTCAACCTGGTGGTGCAGCGGTTCTTGGGCAGGTTCCCAGGCTTACAGGATGTCCTGAGGCAGGCCAGGAAAGTCTGTGTGCATTTCCGCCGATCTTATAATGCCAGTGCTCGGCTGACTGAGCTGCAAAAGGAGCTGAACCTGCCCAAGAACCGCCTAATATCTGACATGCCCACCAGGTGGAACTCAACGTTGGCCATGCTGCAGCGACTGCACACGCAGCAGAGGGCCATCAATGAGTACCTTTGCGACTACGGCACCAGGACAGGGTCAGGGGAGCTTGGTTTTTTTTCCCCACGTCAGTGGAGCATGATCAGGGATGCATGCACTGTCCTCTCACCATTTGAGGAGGCCACGAGGATGGTGAGCAGTGACAGTGCATGCATCAGTGACACTGTCCCTCTTGTCCACCTGTTGGAGCATACGCTGCGTGGATAATGGACAGGGCACTTGAGGCAGAACAGAGGCAGGAAGAGGAGGACTTCCTTGCCTCTCAAGGCCCCCTTTATCCGGACAGTGTTCCTTCTGTCCCACCCATCACACAGGAAGAGGATGAGGAGGAGGAGGAGGAGGAGGATTGTGTGAGCATGGAGGTGGAGCCTGGCACTCAGCATCAGCAGCAGCAGTCTTTTAGGGATGATGTACAGTCCCAACAAGCCAGTGGACT
>CM053027.1:178491444-178512360 GCA_028564925.1 Lithobates sylvaticus | reverse complement strand
CTATCATCGCTGACACTTCCAGATCCATGACACCCATCACTACACAGATGTGACAGGTATACTTAGCCTCAATTCACACTATAAATTTCATGTAATTCACATGAGATTCTGTGTGGTGTGGTTTGATCCCATTCATTTTGAATGGGCTCAAATTGTGCCACATTGCACAAAAGTTGTGCAGCACCTATTTTGGAACTGCACTGCAGCCGGATTGCATGGTCCATTTGTACCATGTGATCAGGTGCAGGCAAATGCACTGCGTTTGTGACCTGCATGTGGGTCTCATTAAAAATGCACTGACACCCACTGCAAATTGCAAGAGTAATGCAATTTGAATGCGGTGTGGGAAATGCACATGGATGGTGGTTTTCCTGCACCACGTTCTAGGGTGAACTGGGGCTAAGAGTCTGGTGTGTGAGGACTAGGGATGGGCCCGGTGCTCGATGCGAACCCACGTTCGCATCGAGCACCGGGCGTTCGCTCGCTCGGCGAGCCCAGAACTATTTTGGCCGCTCGCATCACGTTCGTGTGATGCGAGCGGCCCCGCAATGCATTGCGGCCGGCGCGGCCGGCGCAGTGCATTGCTGGCTGATGATTGGCCAAGCATGCACTGTGACCCCCCATGCTTGGCCAATCACAGCCCCGGAAACTCGAAGAGCCATAATTGGCTACAGGCAGGACGCCTGTAGCCAATTACAGCTCAGGGGCTTTAGTACACGCCCCCCCCTATAAAAGGCCGCCACGCCGTCTGCGCCGGTCACATGCTGTTCCGGCGCAGATAGAGCAGGATAGATCTGTGACACTCTGCTGGATTTAGTTAGTTAGAGAGATTTACTTAGAGAGATTGAGTTAGATAGATTCATTTACAAAGATTGATTTAGAAAGAGGGGCTTGTAGTGTGTTCGTGGCAGGCAGGCAGAGCTCCTATATTTTGTTCCCAGAAGCACCTATAGGACTTGTAGTGTGTTCGTGGCAGGCAGGCAGAGCTCCTATATTTTGTTCCCAGAAGCACCTATAGGACTTGTAGTGTGTTCGTGGCAGGCAGGCAGAGCTCCTATATTTTGTTCCCAGAAGCACCTATAGGACTTGTAGTGTGTTCGTGGCAGGCAGGCAGAGCTCCTATATTTTGTTCCCAGAAGCACCTATAGGACTTGTAGTGTGTTCCTGGCAGGCAGGCAGAGCTCCTATATTTTGTTCCCAGAAGCACCTATAGGACTTGTAGTGTGTTCGTGGCAGGCAGGCAGAGCTCCTATATTTTGTTCCCAGAAGCACCTATAGGACTTGAAGTGTGTTAGTCCCATCACACAGAGATCATATATTTTGTTCCCAGAAGCACCTATAGGACTTGTAGTGTGTTCGTGGCAGGCAGGCAGAGCTCCTATATTTTGTTCCCAGAAGCACCTATAGGACTTGTAGTGTGTTCCTGGCAGGCAGGCAGAGCTCCTATATTTTGTTCCCAGAAGCACCTATAGGACTTGTAGTGTGTTCGTGGCAGGCAGGCAGAGCTCCTATATTTTCTTCCCAGAAGCACCTATAGGACTTGAAGTGTGTTAGTCCCATCACACAGAGATCATATATTTTGTTCCCAGAAGCACCTATAGGACTTGAAGTGTGTTAGTCCCATCACACAGACCTATATTTTCTTCCCAGAGGCACCTATAGGACTTGAAGTGTGTTAGTCCCATCACACAGAGATCATATATTTTGTTCCCAGAAGCACCTATAGGACTTGAAGTGTGTTAGTCCCATCACACAGAGATCATATATTTTGTTCCCAGAAGCACCTATAGGACTTGAAGTGTGTTAGTCCCATCACACAGAGATCATATATTTTGTTCCCAGAAGCACCTATAGGACTTGAAGTGTGTTAGTCCCATCACACAGAGATCATATATTTTGTTCCCAGAAGCACCTATAGGACTTGAAGTGTGTTAGTCCCATCACACAGAGATCATATATTTTGTTCCCAGAAGCACCTATAGGACTTGAAGTGTGTTAGTCCCATCACACAGAGATCATATATTTTGTTCCCAGAAGCACCTATAGGACTTGAAGTGTGTTAGTCCCATCACACAGAGATCATATATTTTGTTCCCAGAAGCACCTATAGGACTTGAAGTGTGTTAGTCCCATCACACAGAGATCATATATTTTGTTCCCAGAAGCACCCATAGGACTTGAAGTGTGTTAGTCCCATCACACAGAGATCATATATTTTGTTCCCAGAAGCACCTATAGGACTTGAAGTGTGTTAGTCCCATCACACAGAGATCATATATTTTGTTCCCAGAAGCACCTATAGGACTTGAAGTGTGTTAGTCCCATCACACAGAGATCATATATTTTGTTCCCAGAAGCACCTATAGGACTTGAAGTGTGTTAGTCCCATCACACAGACCTATATTTTCTTCCCAGAAGCACCTATAGGACTTGAAGTGTGTTAGTCCCATCACACAGAGATCATATATTTTGTTCCCAGAAGCACCTATAGGACTTGAAGTGTGTTAGTCCCATCACACAGAGATCATATATTTTGTTCCCAGAAGCACCTATAGGACTTGAAGTGTGTTAGTCCCATCACACAGACCTATATTTTCTTCCCAGAAGCACCTATAGGACTTGAAGTGTGTTAGTCCCATCACACAGAGATCATATATTTTGTTCCCAGAAGCACCTATAGGACTTGAAGTGTGTTAGTCCCATCACACAGAGATCATATATTTTGTTCCAGAAGCACCTATAGGACTTGAAGTGTGTTAGTCCCATCACACAGACCTATATTTTCTTCCCAGAAGCACCTATAGGACTTGAAGTGTGTTAGTCCCATCACACAGAGATCATATATTTTGTTCCCAGAAGCACCTATAGGACTTGAAGTGTGTTAGTCCCATCACACAGAGATCATATATTTTTTTCCCAGAAGCACCTATAGGACTTGAAGTGTGTTAGTCCCATCACACAGAGATCATATATTTTGTTCCCAGAAGCACCTATAGGACTTGAAGTGTGTTAGTCCCATCACACAGAGATCATATATTTTCTTCCCAGAAGCACCTATAGGACTTGAAGTGTGTTAGTCCCATCACACAGAGATCCTATATTTTGTTCCCAGAAGCACCTATAGGACTTCTAGTGTGTTAGTGGCATCACACAGAGCTCCTATATTTTCTTCCCAGAAGCACCTATAGGACTTCTAGTGTGTTAGTGGCATCACACAGAGCTCCTCTATTTTCTTTGCAGAAGCACCCACAGGACTTCTAGTGTGTTAGTGGCATCACACAGAGCTCCTCTATTTTCTTTGCAGAAGCACCCATAGGACTTCTAGTGTGTTAGTGGCATCACACAGAGCTCCTATATTTCTTCTCAGCAGCACCCACAGGACTACCGACTACAATGGCTGGAAGACCGCCAAGGGGAGGCAGAGCGTGCAGAGCCAAGAATACAGGGCAGGCAGGCTCTGTTTCTAGTAGACGTGGCCGTGGACGTGGACGTGGTCGTGCATCGTCATCAGCACGTGGCCATGGGACACGCGCGTCTTTGTTTTCGGCAGCTGGACATGTGGAGCCGCATCATGCTGAAGGCTTGGTAGAATGGATGACCAAGCCCTCCTCATCCTCCTCATCCTCTCTCACCCAGGCTCAGGGTACTGGCAGAGCATCATCAGCCACCCCTTCCCTAGACCCACCATGTCCTCCTGAGGAGTCCCCCGAACTCTTTGAGCACAGTGTTGGGTACATGCTCCAGGAGGATGCCCAACGATTCGAAGGCTCGGATGATGATACCCAGCTTGAGGAATCTGGCAGTACTGTTCCACCAGCTGCAGCTTACTGCCAGGTTTGCTCTAGTGGTGAAGAGGGAGGGGATGATGAGGTCACTGACTCCACGTGGGTGCCTGAAGGGAGAGAGGATGAGGAGGAGGAGGACGAGGAGGAGGAGGATGCGGCGTCACATGTCCAACGAGGCAGGATGCCCCCTGGAGGCCAGGTAGAGGCCAGCACAGCAACTGTACAACACCGCAGAGCTCCGCCTGTGCAGGGCGCTGCCTCTGCACGTTATCAGAAAAGTTCTTTGGTGTGGGCCTTTTTTGAGACGAGTGCATCAGATCGCACCACTGCTATTTGCAATATTTGTCTCAAGCGTATCTCGCGTGGCCAAAACATCAGCCGCTTGGCACCACAAGCATGACCAGACATATGGCGACCTGCCATGCAGCTCGTTGGCAGGCACACATAAAAGACCCACACCAAAGAACTAAGCGGACCTCTCCTTGCTCCTCCTCAGCTGGGATCTCCATCCCCACTACACCTTCAGTCCTCTCTGAAAGCTGCTCTGAGAGGACTGAAGGTGTAGAATTAGGTGTGTCACAACCAAGTACTTGCAGTACACCGACGTCCGATTGCAGCAGGCAAATTTCCCTGCCCCAGCTGCTGGACCGTAGAAAGAAGTACACTCCCAGCCATCCACATGCCCAGCGGTTGAATGCTAGCCTGGCTAAATTGCTAGCACTTCAACTGCTGCCTTTTCAGTTGGTAGACTCGGCCCCCTTCCGTGAGTTTGTTCAATGTGCGGTTCCTCAGTGGCAGGTTCCCAAACGCCACTTTTTCTCACGGAAGGCGATCCCGTCTCTCTACCGGCATGTGGAGGGCAATGTCCATGCCTCGCTGGACAGGGCGGTCAGCGGTAAGGTGCATATTACCGCTGACTCATGGTCCAGCAGGCATGGACAGGGACGGTACCTTTCTTTCACGGCCCATTGGGTCACTCTATTGGCAGCTGGGAGGGATGCAGGACAAGGTGCAGTAGTGTTGGAGGTTGTTCCGCCACCACGCCTCCAAAACGCTACTACTGCTACTGGTTGTGACACACCTCTCTCCTCCACCCCCTCCTCTTCTTCTTCCTCCAGTGCTCTGTCCTTGGAACCAGCGGTGCTCCGTAGGCGTACAAGGGGCTACGCAAGTACGCAGGCAAAAAGATGCCATGCCGTGCTTGCGCTGGTGTGTTTGGGGGACAGGAGCCACACTGGGCCAGAGGTTCTGGCAGCTCTGCAGGGGCATGCCGAGAGGTGGTTGACGCCACGTCAGCTTAAGCCAGGAATGGTCGTTTCTGACAATGGCACCAACCTCCTCTCCGCCCTGCGACAGGGGCAGCTCACCCATGTGCCCTGCATGGCTCACGTCCTCAACCTGGTGGTGCAGCGGTTCTTGGGCAGGTTCCCAGGCTTACAGGATGTCCTGAGGCAGGCCAGGAAAGTCTGTGTGCATTTCCGCCGATCTTATAATGCCAGTGCTCGGCTGACTGAGCTGCAAAAGGAGCTGAACCTGCCCAAGAACCGCCTAATATGTGACATGCCCACCAGGTGGAACTCAACGTTGGCCATGCTGCAGCGACTGCACACGCAGCAGAGGGCCATCAATGAGTACCTTTGCGACTATGGCACCAGGACAGGGTCAGGGGAGCTTGGTTTTTTTTCCCCACGTCAGTGGAGCATGATCAGGGATGCATGCACTGTCCTCTCACCATTTGAGGAGGCCACGAGGATGGTGAGCAGTGACAGTGCATGCATCAGTGACACTGTCCCTCTTGTCCACCTGTTGGAGCATACGCTGCGTGGGATAATGGACAGGGCACTTGAGGCAGAACAGAGGCAGGAAGAGGAGGACTTCCTTGCCTCTCAAGGCCCCCTTTATCCGGACAGTGTTCCTTCTGTCCCACCCATCACACAGGAAGAGGATGAGGATGAGGAGGAGGAGGAGGAGGAGGAGGAGGAGGAGGAGGAGGAGGAGGATTGTGTGAGCATGGAGGTGGAGCCTGGCACTCAGCATCAGCAGCAGCAGTCTTTTAGGGATGATGTACAGTCCCAACCAACCAGTGGACTTGTACGTGGCTGGGAGGAGGTGGCTGGCGATCATGTCATCCTCAGTGACCCAGAAGACTCCGGACCGAATGCCTCAGCTAACCTACGCTGCATGGCCTCCCTGATCCTGCAAAGCCTGCGGAAGGATCCTCGTGTTCTTCGGATCAAGGAGAGGGACCATTACTGGCTGGCCACTCTCCTTGATCCGCGGTACAAGGGTAAGGTTGCGGACCTTATCTTGCCGTCGCAGAGGGAGCAGAGGATGAGACATCTCAGGGAGGCCTTGCAGAAAGGTCTGTGCAACGCGTTCCCAGAAACTGGGAGGCTACAAACTCCTGGTCCTGGGCGACGAGTTGCTGAGGCTTCGGTCAGTAGCAGAAGGAGCGGTGGGGAAGGTGGACGTCTGACCGATGCGTTCAGACAATTTTTTAGTCCGCAGCCCCAAGGTATGATCGGTTCCAGCAACCATCGCCAGCGTCTGATATACATGGTGCAGGAATACCTTGGGGCAAGGTCAGACTTGGACACCTTTCCCACCGAAAATCCTCTGGCTTACTGGGTCCTGAGGATGGATCACTGGCCAGAGCTTGCACAGTATGCAATTGAGCTACTGGCCTGTCCTGCCTCCAGCGTTCTTTCCGAACGCACATTCAGTGCTGCTGGAGGATTTGTCACCGATCATAGGGTGCGCCTGTCCACCGCCTCGGTTGATCGACTGACCTTCATCAAAATGAATCAGTCTTGGATCACCACCAGCTACCAGGCACCTGAGGCGGATATAACCGAATAATTTTTAATATCACATCCCTTCAAGACTGCCTATGCTGATGCTGAGTGACTGTCCTCTTATGTTCACTGACTATCCTCTTCCTCCTCCTCAATGATCCATGCCACCACACCAGTGCCTAAGGCACAATTTTTCAGCCCCTGTTTAACAGGGGCGTGTACATACAATTTTTATAAAAAAATGCTTCGCAACACGTGTGACTGCTGTGCTCCAAGTACAGTATCTGTGAGGGGTTGCAGTGTTGTGGCACCAGCACCAGTGCCTAAGGCACAATTTTTCAGCCCCTGTTTAACAGGGGCGGGTAATTACAATTTTTTAAAAAAATGCTTCGCAACACGTGTGACTGCTGTGCTCCAAGTACAGTATCTGTGAGGGGTTGCAGTGTTGTGGCACCAGCACCAGTGCCTAAGGCACAATTTTTCAGCCCCTGTTTAACAGGGGCGGGTAATTACAATTTTTTTAAAAAATGCTTTGCAACACGTGTGACTGCTGTGCTCCAAGTACAGTATCTGTGAGGGGTTGCAGTGTTGTGGCACCAGCACCAGTGCCTAAGGCACAATTTTTCAGGCCCTGTTTAAAAGGGGCGGGTAATTACAAATCTTGATCTAATAGTTCACAGCAGGGCCCATTCCTGCGCCCACCAAGAGTAACTATGAGGGCCTACAGTCTTGTGGCAACACCGTCCACCACCACCGCCAAAGGCCCAATTTTTCTGCCCAGTTCATCAGGTGCTTGCAATTACAAATCTTGATCTAATAACACACAGCAGGGCCCATTCCTGCGCCCACCAAGAGTAACTGTGAGAGCTTACAGTCTTGTGGCAACACCGTCCACCACCACCGCCAAAGGCCCAAATTTTTCTGCCCTGTTCATCAGGTGCGTGCAATTACAAATCTTGATCTAATAACTCACAGCAGGGCCCATTCTTGCGCCCACCAAGAGTAACTGTGAGAGCTTACAGTCTTGTGGCAACACCGTCCACCACCACCGCCAAAGGCCCAATTTTTCTGCCCTGTTCATCAGGTGCTTGCAATTACAAATCTTGATCTAATAACTCAGAGCAGGGCCCATTCTTGCGCCCACCAAGAGTAACTGTGAGAGCTTACAGTCTTGTGGCAACACCGTCCACCACCACCGCCAAAGGCCCAATTTTTCTGCCCTGTTCATCAGGTGCTTGCAATTACAAATCTTGATCTAATAACTCACAGTAGGGCCCATTCCTGCGCCCACCAAGAGTAACTGTGAGAGCTTACAGTCTTGTGGCAACACCGTCCACCACCACCACCACCACCCCCAATTTTTCTGCCCTGTTCAACAGGTGCATGCAATTACAAATCTTGATCTATTAACTCACAGCAGGGCCCATTCCTGTGCCCACCAGTCTTGTGGCTACACCAACATCTAATAGGGCAAATTTCTGCAGAGTATATACGCCAGGCCCCTACTTTCAAACATCCAACTTACAAACGACTCCTACTTGCAAATGGAAAGAGAAAACAGGAAGTGAGAGGAAATCTACCCCTAGGAAGGGAAATTCTATCCTGTTAGATTTAATTTGGGAAAAAGGTATCTCCTCTCTACTGATACTTTATCACCAATCCTTGTTTCAATTAAAACCCCACTTTTTCCAAAAACATTTGTCATTGGGACGGAAAGTGAGGTGACATGTTCTGAACAGATGTGCAAAGACAGCAAATGTTACAGGGGTGATAACCCCTCCCTATGTTCTCCAAAAAGCTTAAAAATAGATTTTTTTGGGATGGAGCTACACTTCATAATGTACCTGTTCAGATTCTACTTAAGAACAAACCTAAAGCCGCAAGTGGTTTTAAATGGCTTCTTTTTTTCCTTTACAAATGAGATTTTGTGCAAGGACAGTTCTAAACACGGGAAACACATGCCACTTCACAGGCATACTTTAGACACCCCCCAGGTACCATATTTAAAGGAAAATTTCACTTTTTTTTTTCACTTTATGCATCATTAAAATGACTGCTCCCGAAAAAACGTTAGTTTTTAAAAGTTCTTTTTGCATTGATATATGTCCCCTGGGGCAGGACCCGGGTCCCCAAACCTGTTTTATGACATTAACATGCATATTGGCCGTTGTAATTGCCATTATAACGTATAGGGTTCGAAAATTCGCGCGAACTTTCGGTCGGTTCGAAGGTTCTGGTGCGAACCGAACCCGGGGGTGTTCGGCTCATCCCTAGTGAGGACCAAAATGTATATGCCAGCAATCACCAGGCAGGATGGACAGGACAGATCCTTGGACCCCTCTCTGTGTACTCAAGGCCTGGCCAGTGATCAGGGATGGTAGATCAGATCAGAGATGGCTGAACAGTGATTTGTACAATTATGGAGGATTTCCCCCTCCAAAATACAAAAAAATGTAGCAGCAATAAAGAATTGGTGCTGCTAATAAAATAAGTTACCTTGTGAGATGTAGCATGAATGGACCACAATATAAAAATATAATACATTTATTAAAATCCATCTAAAAAAACAATGTGTCACAATGGCTAAGAAGAATAAATATCAAATATTCTACACTGCCACTCAAGACAATGTTGTCTTAACACGCAATGAGCCACTAAAAAAACACACTTATTGTATGTAGGCCTGGGGAGTCACATCTGTATAAACTACTCACCTAACCCTACAATCACTGAGATGTCCAATTTTATTTATACTTTCTGGAAGGGATTTTAAGTGGACGCAGTGGATCCATGATCTCAGTCTGTGTTTTGAAAGAGAGAGGGAGGGACTTATGGACTTTTTAGGCACCGTACACTATATTTTATAAACAAAATTTATTAAAGGAAAACAACATACATAAAAAACAGTATACATTTTAAAAGCATATACATCTTGTCAGAAAAGATCAATACAGTACAGAGTCGCATGTGCAGCCTA
The DNA here is from genome assembly GCA_028564925.1 of Lithobates sylvaticus. NCBI lineage: Eukaryota > Metazoa > Chordata > Amphibia > Anura > Ranidae > Lithobates > Lithobates sylvaticus. The sequence continues at coordinate 178,502,803 of CM053027.1, read as the reverse complement.
TAGTAGCTAGCCTAAGGGATACCAAAAGACAAGGATCAGCGGTGGATATGAGCTTGGTCCAGAATTGATGAGGTATCCAATACTAAGGCGAGGATGCAGTGCGATGACGATTGAATTTAGCGGAAGCTCTACATGTTTCGCGTTTTCATTTAACGCTTCATCTGGAGCCTAGGATTACAGTAGCTAACAGACAAATATAGAATTTAAAAGACACAGTGAGTATATGCATATAGTTATTCCTTCCTAGATAACATGTTATAATTGTAGATCAAACAATATATATAATCATAACTGCCAAATGTGGCCACCAGGCATGCGTCACACCACCAGAAGGTGAGCCGCAAGGGTATAGGCCAAAATTCCAAACACTCAGTGGGGACGTGTAAAATATAGTGGATTACTGCCAATTGTATAAAAGGAAGCACTTACTGCAAATCTTTAATGGTTCGAGAGTATATAGGAAAGCAGTCTCTATACTCTATACTCTCGAACCATTAAAGATTTGCAGTAAGTGCTTCCTTTTATACAATTGGCAGTAATCCACTATATTTTACACGTCCCCACTGAGTGTTTGGAATTTTGGCCTATACCCTTGCGGCTCACCTTCTGGTGGTGTGACGCATGCCTGGTGGCCACATTTGGCAGTTATGATTATATATATTGTTTGATCTACAATTATAACATGTTATCTAGGAAGGAATAACTATATGCATATACTCACTGTGTCTTTTAAATTCTATATTTGTCTGTTAGCTACTGTAATCCTAGGCTCCAGATGAAGCGTTAAATGAAAACGCGAAACATGTAGAGCTTCCGCTAAATTCAATCGTCATCGCACTGCATCCTCGCCTTAGTATTGGATACCTCATCAATTCTGGACCAAGCTCATATCCACCGCTGATCCTTGTCTTTTGGTATCCCTTAGGCTAGCTACTATAGGCTGCACATGCGACTCTGTACTGTATTGATCTTTTCTGACAAGATGTATATGCTTTTAAAATGTATACTGTTTTTTATGTATGTTGTTTTCCTTTAATAAATTTTATTTATAAAATATAGTGTACGGTGCCTAAAAAGTCCATAAGTCCCTCCCTCTCTCTTTCTTAACACTAAATTAAGGACGTGGCACTTAACTACTTTTATAGTATCTGCAGCACCACACTGCATTGATACTTGATCTTATTCCAAATCAGTCTGTGTTTTGGAAGCAAAGTGGACAATGGAAAGTTGCAAGCAGTGTAAAGCACACATAAATCCTTCAATATTAGAACAGGAGGCAGCAAGCAGCATAGGTCTGTCAACCATTGCAGGACATACTATATTTGACATGTGTGGGGTGCAGTTCAGTCTTAGACATGTGCAATTCGTTTAGTTACGAATTAGTTTTCCGTTCAAATTCGTTATATTCGTTCATTCGTATCGTACGAATGAACGAATGAGTGTGACGAAACGTCCCTACACTCCTCTTGAGTGCGTTCGTCATATATCACTTCCTCTCAGTCTGGATATAGGTATAAGATATTCCAACCGCTCCCAAGCACCAAACGAGACAACACTTGCTTGGTGCCAACATGGACTGATCTTTATTTGACATGTCACACAATTTTATACAGCCAGATGACTAAGACCTAACTTAATTAGCATGAGCTAATTATCTTAATCAACACTGGACTCCTTCATTCAATTGCAGGTTAATTAGCACATACAACAATAGGTGAAATATTCTTTAGAACCTGTGTCAAGCCAGACTATACTCAATTACATAACAGACAGGCTGTCTGGAGTTCATGACATTAGCATCTCTTGCTAATATGCCAAATACACATACAGATTCTATGTGTATTGGGGGGCCAGCATGGACCTGAATCCAAGTAACACCAGCTCAGGGGTCCCAGGCTTGCAGCTCAAAGAGCACTGTTCCCCCAAATGCCAGGGCCCATAATCGCAAGGTAATCGGCTCGCATTCAGTCCCCTCCAACAGCCTGTGTCCCGGCTAGGTCTGTCACATTTCTCCCCTTTCGGCAGGAGACTAACACAGGAGGAGACCCCAGACGGGTTGACTCAGAAGTTAGTCCATAGTTCCAGTCCTCTAATGCTGGTACCCACACAGTACCCCAAACAAATTGTTCCAAACAGAGCATGACTCACCCAGCCAACCTCTGCCTCTCTCATAGAACATATCTGCCGCTGGGGAGAGGCCTGGACTGGTCCTTCTCCCTGGAGTCTTTTCAGCCGCTGGAGAGAAGACAGGGTGACTGGGCTCACTCCATCATGCTGTTGGGGATCTGGGCCGACCGCCCAGCATCCCTGGGGTATACAAGTGGGGACTGAAGTCCCATCCACCGATGCATTCTCTCCTTGGGTCCCAAGCTGCTGCTCGGGAGTGACCACCACCTCCTCACCCTGGGCCTCCAGAACTGCCACAGGTGTGGGGCAGAGGTCTTGGACCCTCTGTCCGGTTGCCAGCACTTTAGCTGGGTTGGTGTTATCATTCTGGGGCGCCGTCTGCTGCTGGACAGTGTGACCGATTGCCCCAGCTTCTTGAATCTGTAGAGACACTGTAGGTGCTAGGCAGAGGCCAGCGGCGCTCTGCCCTGTTGCCAGTGATTCAGCTGGGAGTAGCAGATTCACTACATCAGCTTGTCGCCGGAGAGAGGGGCCAACTGCCCCGGCTTCCTGGAACTCCACAGTTGTTGCCGCTGCTGGGCAGAGGTTGGCAGCACTCTGCCCCAGTGGCAGCCCTTCTGCTGGGGCCTCTACATCCTCCACTCTGGTTAACCATTGTGGCAGGAGGCTGTCTTCCTCCACTTCCAAACTGTCTAGCTGCCATTGGGGAGGTGAGCTGGCTGCTTCCTTTTCCATTCCCTCATCTGGCTGCTGGGACAACATGTCTCTGGTACTGTCTCCCAGGTGCACAAATCTTTGCTGGGGAGGAAAGACCGCTTTCTCCACCCTGGCCAACTGTTGGGGAGGGACGACAAACACCTCCTCTCCCTTCTCCCCCTGTATCTGCTGCTCGGAAGTGATTGCCACCTTCTCACCCTGGGCCTCCGGAACTGCCACAGGTGTGGGGCAGAGGTCTTGGACCCTCTGTCCGGTGACCAGCGCTTCAGCTGGGGAAGTTCCTTGTAACTCCACAGATACTGCTGTTGGTGCTGGGCAGAGCACAGTGGAGTTTGGCCCTAATACCAGCTCTTCTGCTGGAGGCTCATCAGGTTCTTTTTCCTCAGCAGAAAAGTCTATCAAATCCCCTGTCTCTGCAACTGGTGTCTGGGGATATAGATTCACCATCTCCTGTCCATGGAACCCAGAAGATGCTATCAGTGCTGAGCAGAGGTTGGCAGAGCTCTGGCCGGTTGTCAGCACTTCAGCTTCTGGGGTGGCAATTTCCAGATTTTCCACTGCCGATTCCCTGGCATGCTGCTGGACAGGCACATTCCTCCATCCAAGATCATCCCATGCAGAAACAGGATCATCAAGGTCAGTCAGCACTTGCTGCATCCGCCATAAGACCTCCGCGTCCATAGCTGCAGGGGCAGGTTGGCAAAGCACACTGTTACTCTGCCACATTGCCGACTCTTCAGCCAGACCAGAGTTGTCCACTGGTATTTCTTGATAGTCCCAGGCAAAGGGATCCCAGCCCTGGCACTGAGCAGAGTCTAGCAGCCGTCTGTAGGCAATTTCCAGCTCCCATTCCTGATCGGCCAGAAACTCCAAATCTTCCAGTGCCCAGTGCACTTCCGAGACGTTCAGTAGCCCTTTTCTGAAATCCATGATTTCATCCAACCGCCACTCCAAATCACTCCCAAAGTTAGAGTCTCCTGTCAGCTTCACATACAACAGTCCCAGGCCGCCGTAGCTTAAGCCTTCCATTGGGCTGTCATCTGCTATCCAAGGGCATGCTTGGGATACATGCCACCGGAGGGCTCTGTAACTCTCATCCAGCTTCATCTCTGCCCAGATCAGCCTGCTTAATTCAGCTGTCTGCTCCTTGTGCGGTTTCTCTCCCAAAAACAGCACCCGCAATCCATACTGCGACCAGTACCTTTCCTGGTTGGAGGGGAGAACTTTTCCCTGGTGACGCCGCTCACGGGCTAGCGCTTCCTTCCAGAGTTCGCAGCGAATAGAATCAAACCATCCCAGCAGGACCTGCTCTGATACTGGTCCTCTGTGCTGTAGCTGCATCTCTCGCAACCTCCTCCTGAATTCGTCTTCCATGGCGGCTGGTATCTGTACCTCTCCTCCTCTCCTGCTATCCGGACCTTGGATCCAGGTGGAGGTTTGGATGTCCCAGACTGCAGGAAGTATGATCCCACTGCTTGCCAACAATGTGACGAAACGTCCCTACACTCCTCTTGAGTGCGTTCGTCATATATCACTTCCTTCAGTCTGGATATAGGTATAAGATATTCCAACCGCTCCCAAGCACCAAACGAGACAACACTTGCTTGGTGCCAACATGGACTGATCTTTATTTGACATGTCACACAATTTTATACAGCCAGATGACTAAGACCTAACTTAATTAGCATGAGCTAATTATCTTAATCAACACTGGACTCCTTCATTCAATTGCAGGGTTAATTAGCACATACAACAATAGGTGAAATATTCTTTAGAATCTGTGTCAAGCCAGACTATACTCAATTACATAACAGACAGGCTGTCTGGAGTTCCTACTTCATTACACACAACAGACAGGCTGTCTGGAGTTCATGACATTAGCATCTCTTGCTAATATGCCAAATACACATACAGATTCTATGTGTATTGGGGGGCCAGCATGGACCTGAATCCAAGTAACACCAGCTCAGGGGTCCCAGACTTGCAGCTCAAAGAGCACTGTTCCCCCAAATGCCAGGGCCCATAATCGCAAGGTAATCGGCTCGCATTCAGTCCCCTCCAACAGCCTGTGTCCCACATGGTTTGCCTGGTGACATGTTTTTCAGCTACCTTTTTCTGACTGGGCTGCAGCATCATGCGGGACATGTGCCTGTTCTTCATGCTCCACTACAGGTGATCAGTCTCACTGAGGAGAAACAGCAGCAGAGCTCTTAGATTACCCGGGGGGAAGGAGGAGGGGTTTTGTCTCGGCTCTCTCTCCTCTCCCTTCCTGTTCTCACTACCGCAGGGGCTGTACAATTGTCTGAAGACACATACAAAAGGCAGGCTGGGCTGGGGATGAAGTCACTTACCAGCAGAGGGGATGTTGGCAGTGTTGTGCGGGTAGGAGAGCGCTCTGACCCCACAGAGTGCTCGCACAGCGGAGGCTAAAAGCACCGAGCCCTGGACATCGCTGGAAAGGCTGAGGGAGGGGAAGAGGCGGAGTTGTGGGGGGAGAACGGACCATGTGGTGTATGGGAACTGGGCAGAGAGAGAGGCAGAGCTGGCTGTAGTGGTACATGATTAGAGACTGGTGGGGACGGTGAAACAGGTCACTAGCAGTCTGGCAATGTGATGATCAGAGGCGCAGCGGATGTTTCCTTTCCTTCCTCCATTCGGTTCAGTCGGGACACACTTCGCCGCTGCTGCGCCTCTGACACTGTACAGAGGGACACGGGAGCATCTGCCTGTTGTGTTGAGACTGACTGTTACTGACTGCAGAGAGAGGGAAGAGGGTCACCAGCGGCCGGGCATTCTAGGCGGCAGTGCGCCCTAGGCGGCTGCCTAGTCCGCCTAGTGGTAGCACCGGCCCTGGCTAGTTATGGAACGCGGCCTCTGGCTCAGCCTGTAAATGTATTTATTTCAACTTCTCCAAAGCATGGAGATACCACACGTGAGCCCTTTTTCTTTGCTGAGATGCATAGAGGAGCCAAAAAGCTTTCAAGGGACATTACATTTTGTATATGATTTCCCAACTACCTATCTCCGTTCTTGAGATCCCGGAACGCCAGAGTACGGAAAAAAAAAGAGTTTGAAAAATTGCTGCGCAAATACCGTGCAACATAAAAAGTTGTAACGACCACCATTTTATTCTCTAGCAGGGGTCTCCAAACTTTTTACTTCGAGGGCCACATTCTATATTTTACACCCATTCGCGGGCCGGAAAAATCATTTATAAATAAATCCACCGTAGAAGAATAGAATAGAATTTTACTTACTGCTGACAGCAGGACTGGATGGTTCTCCTGTATTCTTTGCTGGCACCTAAATGCTGGAGCATCATGCAGCGGGGCTAAACTTCCAGTGTGCATGAGGCTTTACATCCGTGTCCCCATCAGTCTCCCCATCTGTGTCCCCATCATCTGTGTCCCCATCAGTCTCACCATACATCTGAGTCCCCATACATCTGGGTCCCCTTCAGTCTCCCCATACATCTGTGTCCCCATCAGTCTCCCCATACATCTGTGTCCCCATCAGTCTCCCCATACATCTGTGTCCCCATCAGTCTCCCCATACATCTGTGTCCCCATCAGTCTCCCCATACATCTGTGTCCCCATACATCTGTGTCCCCATCAGTCTCCCCATACATCTGTGTCCCCATCTGTGTCCCCATACATCTGTGTCCCCATCAGTCTCCCCATACATCTGTGTCCCCATACATCTGTGTCCCCATACATCTGTGTCCCCATACATCTGTGTCCCCATACATCTGTGTCCCCATCAGTCTCCCCATACATCTGTGTCCCCATACATCTGTGTCCCCATACATCTGTGTCCCATACATCTGTGTCCCCATACATCTGTGTCCCCATCAGTGTCCCCATACATCTGTGTCCCCATACATCTGTGTCCCCATCAGTCTCCCCATACATCTGTGTCCCCATCAGTCTGTGTCCCCATACATCTGTGTCCCCATCAGTCTCCCCATACATCTGTGTCCCCATCAGTCTCCCCATACATCTGTGTCCCCATCAGTGTCCCCATACATCTGTGTCCCCATCAGTCTCCCCATACATCTGTGTCCCCATACATCTGTGTCCCCATCAGTCTGCCCATACATCTGTGTCCCCATACATCTGTGTCCCCATCATCTGTGTCCCCATACATCTGTGTCCCCATCATCTGTGTCCCCATACATCTGTGTCCCCATACCTGTGTCCCCATACATCTGTGTCCCCATCAGTGTCCCCATACATCTGTGTCCCCATCAGTGTTCCCATACATCTGTGTCCCCATCAGTCTCCCCATACATCTGTGTCCCCATCAGTCTCCCCATACATCTGTGTCCCCATACATCAGTCTCCCCATACATCTGTGTCCCCATCAGTCTCCCCATACATCTGTGTCCCCATACATCTGTGTCCCCCATCAGTGTCCCCATACATCTGTGTCCCCATACATCTGTGTCCCCATCAGTCTCCCCATACATCTGTGTCCCCATACATCTGTGTCCCCATACATCTGTGTCCCCATACATCTGTGTCCCCATCAATCTGTGTCCCCATCAATCTGTGTCCCCATCAATCTGTGTCCCCATCAATCTGTGTCCCCATACATCTGTGTCCCCATCAGTCTCCCCATACATCTGTGTCCCCATCAGTCTGCCCATACATCTGTGTCCCCATCAGTCTCCCCATACATCTGTGTCCCCATCAGTCTCCCCATACATCTGTGTCCCCATACATCTGTGTCCCCATCAGTCTCCCCATACATCTGTGTCCCCATCAGTCTCCCCGTACATCTGTGTCCCCATATATCTGTGTCCCCATCTGTGTCCCCATACATCTGTGTCCCCATCTGTGTCCCCATACATCTCCCCATACATCTGTGTCCCCATCAGACTCCCCATTTATCCGTGTCCCCATCAGACTCCCCATTTATCCGTGTCCCCATCAGACTCCCCATTTATCCGTGTCCCCATCAGTCTCCCCATTCATCTGTGTCTCCATACATCTGTGTCCCAATCACTCATCAGGGTATCCCCACAAATTGGTGTCCCCATTAGAACCCCCCCACACATTGTGTCCCCATCATTCATCAGAGTCTCCCTGCACATTTGTGCCCCCATCACAGCCCACCCCTGCCTGCATATTTGTGTCTCCATCAGAGCCATCACCTCCCCTTCCACATATTTGTGTCCTTATTAGAGCCATCAGCCCCCTACAATTTTGTGTCCCCATCAGCCCCCCCTCCTCACATGTTAGTGTCACCATAAGAGCCACCAGCCCCCTCCCACATTTGTGTCGCCATCAGACCCCCCAGATATTTGTGTCCCCATCAGAGTTATCACCCCCCCCCACATTTGTGTCACCATCAGAGTCATCACCCCCCCCCACATTTGTGTCACCATCAGAGTCATCACCCCCCCACATTTGTGTCACCATCAGAGTCATCACCCCCCCCACTTGTGTGTCCCCATCAGAGTCATCAGCCCCCCCATTTGTGTCCCCATCAGAGTCATCAGCCCCCCCCCCACACCCCCCCCCCCCAACATGTGTCCCCATCAGAGTCATCAGCCCCCCCCATGTGTGTCCCCATCAGAGTCATCACCCCCCCCCCCCCAACATGTGTCCCCATCAGAGTCATCACCCCCCCCCCCCCAACAGCCCCCCCCCCAACATGTGTCCCCATCAGAGTCATCAGCCCCCCCAACATGTGTCCCCATCAGAGTCATCAGCCCCCCCACATGTGTGTCCCCATCAGAGTCATCACCCCCCCCCCACATGTGTGTCCCCATTAGTCATCAGCCCCCCCCCTCCAATTTGTGTCCCCATCAGAGTCATCAGCCCCCCCACATTTGTGTCCCCATCAGAGCCATTCAACCCACCCCCCGAACGAGTGTAACCATCTCACATCATTCCCCCTCCTTGCATGTGTACTTTACCAGCATATTACACTGGCTGTGCAGACCTGCTGCACCTCCCGACTCCCGCCCTGCTGGTATTACACACTCGTTACTCATTAACAGCAAGGCGGGAGGCGGGAGCAGGGAGGTGGCAACAGGTCTGCACTAAAACATCTCATTGGCTGCTAGGATGCCCGTGGTCCCAGCAGTCAACACAGTGAGACGCCGGGAAGAATTACGGGACCTGCGCTGCATATTTCCGGGGGAAAATATGCAGCGCAGGTTCCACGACTAACAGGTGGACTAGGGACTCCAGCTGCGGGCCGGAAGAAATGGCCTGGCGGGCCGGATGTGGCCCACGGGCCGTACTTTGGAGACCCCTGGTTTAGGCCAATATGTATTCTGCAACATATTTTTTGTAAAAATCCCAAAAAGAGTTTGATTGGTTTGCACAAAAGTTATAGCATCTACAAACTATGTGATGTAAACAAAACAAAAAAAAGGAAAAAGATGTCCGGCGCTACAATGCACCTTTCCCCTATCTCGGCGCAATGACTGGTGAAAAAATACAAAAATACATACAATAATTAAAATTCTATAGGTTGCCCTGTAGCAGCCACTTACGTCAAAACGTATACACTGTTTGTTAATGGTAAGAAGAAATCATAAAATTCATTAAAATACTTTCACCATTTAGCGGCGCTCTCTGGATTGTTATATAACCAGATAAATATATATATACTGTTAGTCAAAGGTTAATATGAATATATATAAAACAATATTGTGTTGTGGAAATCCTTAAACCAAATCACTGGCCATCTGATGTTTCAATACATAATTAGTGTCGTGGTGTTTTAGGAGTAAATTCTCAAAAAGTCCACATATTATAAAACCAGTGAAGATAGAAATGTTGACTGCTGATAGTATGCACTTCCACCAAAATGCTTCACCCGTGTTCCACACTCCCCTCTGGGGTTTAAACTCACCGCAATCCTTATTGTTATCAGCATTGAGTCAAAATCTCCCAAGTGGTAATCTCCTTAGGCCGCCTTCTTTATTCACCATCACCTCCAATCATCAGAAATCGGCAATCGGCCAGTACGTTTGGTATGTAAAGGATAAAAAGTCCAGATAGTCCAGTACGTTTGAACAGTCTTTATTTTCTAAAAATATTTCTCCAAAGTATTTCTCCACATTTCACAATAAAACATCACTTGTCCTCCTATTGAAGCTCCTTGCAATGCGACCAATCTTTGGTTATCTCACATTTTGCTAATCCAAATGTTTTACCAGGCACTAAACAGGTTGGTAGGGTGATGGAGTGAACCCTCTCACTGTTCACAGCGTCTCCTATTCCCCTTTCGGTTTGTGTTTGCCTGCTCATGGAACGCAAGGAGCGTCAACGTCACTTCCGGTCGTCGTATAGGTCACGCCCTGACGCGTTTCGTCGTCACGACTTTCTCAAAGGGCGTGGCCTAACGACGCAACGTGTCGGCTTATATTGGTGTCTATTTCCACACCATGTGCTCCGCTGATCAAATCAGACTTGCGCGCACTAATAAGTGTACAGGAACCGTATCACCCTAATTCTCTATTACTAGATAATCAGTTCATGGCCGTTCACTGCATAAACAGTATTTTAATAATCATTTCAAACAACCTTTATTATGTTATACTTTATAATAGTTAAAATTGATAATTGCTAGGTTTGCATTTCCACTTAATATCACCCTATATAAAAACAATTTTTAATAAAAATAAATATAAATCCAATAAATATACTGATACCAATACATCTATATCTCAATAAAATCTACTCATTATTATGGACAACTGTCAGAAAAAGGTATCATATCATATGATTTTTAAGGTTATAGATATGAAAAAATTTAATAAAAAATTAATATATAAAATTAAATATATAAAAAATATATTTTTTTTAAAATATATATATAAAACAGTAGTAAGGTGGAGAAATCAGTAATCACTGATTAAACAGTTAATATCAAGCTCGATTTTTAACCCCTTGGGGGACAGGGTACCCAATAAAAAAATAAATTTTGTTTCGCGCATTGATAATTCGCGTACCATATTTGAACCCCTCCATGAGAGTTTAATATGGTCAATGCCCCAAAATAATAATCCTGATGGGTCTTGCTTATGATGTAATTTAAAATGCAAGGAAACATTATGGTCCTTATAACCTATCACGATATTATGTATGTGCTCAGCTACTCTAATACGTAGCAGCCTTTTGGTTCTTCCCACATACATTAAACTGCAGGGACGTTTTAAAACATATACTACATAAGTAGTGTTATAGGTAATAAACTCATTAATGGAAAACTGCCTGCCATTTGATGTAGAAATGAATTCCTGCATGCCCTTTATTGGGCACAATACTTCGCGACAGGGTTAACATTTCCGGCACGAAAATAACCCATTTCTGTCCCAAAATGTGGGGGGCCGAGAGGGTGGGTCCAATACTTTAACTATCACATCCCCATCCCCAAAGCTGGGTGCCCTTCTATATATAAATTGAGGCTTCGTTGGTAGTTCCTTCTTTAATGTTTTATCGGCAGGGGGGCGGAATAAAGAGCAAATGAGCTTTCTATATTCCTCCATGCAGC
>CM053027.1:178466444-178486444 GCA_028564925.1 Lithobates sylvaticus | reverse complement strand
GATATTCTCAGTAGTTCATAACAGCAATCGATATAGTCTTTTGGAGATAATAAATGGTGCAATCCTTCTTATAGGCCAAAATGACAAATATGCATTGTATAGGTGACTTCACACATGACACTCTGGGATGTGCATCAAACATCAAGGGAGGGGGTTGGATACTCTTACCCCAAAGCGTGGACACACACGCCGTACGACAGTGGGTCAATCAAGCATGAAACTATCCTCCAAAACTAATCCTCCAACCAGAATTTCTGCAGGCAGAGCGGTGCAAACCAACATCAACATCCAGGAGGGTCCGTGATGAGTAGTCACAGTAGGGGCTCAAGAAGGAAGATGTTTGTATTCCTCCAACCAGCAGCATGGATCATGGGAAAAAATAAAGCAAACAAGGCCACCACAGAGCAGATAAATCCGGTAAAAAAGATTTATTCAAATTAAGTAGATAAAAAATTTACAAAACATCGCTCACGATGTGTACAGACGCGATCACAGATATAAGATAAAAAAAGCGTGGTGTATCGAGCCTGGCATTACATTTTTACCTTTGACAATTTTTATTTTGTTGATGCTGGCTGCTGTTTTTCTTGTTTATATTGAGTAGCGCAACTTTGTCCTATATACTTTGCTGTATGATGATTGGCCAAAGCATGCACCTGACCTGCATGTTTTGGCCAATCACAGCACTCTCTCCTGAGAGCCACAATTGAGAATTGGGCAAATTTTGTGCGCAAAAAAAAAAAACTAATATGTTGGATTTTTTTCTCAAAAACTATTGTTTTTCGAACGATTAGTAGTGTAAAATCAACAGTGCATGCACATGTTAAAATGTGAAATGAACAAAGATCTTTCTAGTTGTCCACTTTTCATTCACATTGGCAAATAGAAAATATTGTACCTATTGCATTGTCTGATTTTCAAAATGCATGTTAAAAATCACATGAGGCAGCATCTGTTAACTATTGTTGCCATATTGGCAGACCAGGCAACAAAATGTGTTGAGACACAAACCATGGGCGTCCACAGAACTTTTTTCAGGGTGGGGCATCATTTTAGGGTCACCCATGCACCGCCTCTTTTCGACAATGTCATTATCACATTATCGTGGCCAGAGACTGCAGACATAGTACAGTCCCTAGGATAAGTAATGGATAATGGCCAACAGGCCCTCTTACCAGACCCAGCGAAACTACAGCAGTGATCCCTCTGACTGGACGATCGCTCACTCTGGGTTCCCTGGGGGCGACTCTGGTCAGTAGTGTAGCATGTTTGTACCCTGGTTGTGGCTCAGTCTTTCTCTCTCTGGTGATGCTGGGCAGCGTGTCTCTCTCCCTGGTAGCGCTGGACAGCATGGCTCTCTCTGGTGGCGCTGGGCAGCGTGGCTCTCTGGTGGTGCTGGGCAGCGTGGCTCTCTCTCTGGCTTCCGCCCAGCACACTCCTCATTCTTTGTCCTGTAGCGCTCTCTCCCTCAGCTTTTTTCCAGGCTGCAGTCTCTCGATCTCTCTCTTGATCGAGCTGTAGTCCCCTCCCTGTGGAAAATGGGGCCGCCAAAGCAGGGTAAAGAGACAGAAGTAACACTACACTGATGGGGGGGGCTTGACAGCACCTTGATGGTGTCACCCTACTGGCGAGTGGCACCCAGGTGCGGGCTGCCCGCACCCCGATAGCGATGCAACTGTGCTGAATTTAAAAATTCGATCCCGGATTCCAGAGGGGGGCACTTGACCCCCCTTGCCCCTACCTGCGGACGCCCATGGACACAACAATATTTGGCCATTAGATATGTATTTTCTGTGCTCAAATGATTGTCACATTTGCAGAGAGACATGGTACCGTAAAGACTATACTACAGTATACACTTTAAAGAAAAAAATCGCGCTCATAGAGTCTATATGGAGGTAGAAATTATAAACCAATCCAAAAAACAGTTCCTTTTAGTGAAGATGATATCTCTCAGCAGAAATAATATTTTTCAGCAGTATTGTCCCCTGCTCTTATAAATAAGTATGCTTACCAGATGTAAGCCAAAAAATTGCATATGGCTTTAACCCAGTCTGGGTTGATGATCCGGGTTGTTAGAAGAAAGCACAGCAAGAAATGTAGTGTAGTAATCGTCTCTTCCCAAATGTGATGCTCACACGATAAGGTTACGCATTACCGGAAAAAAGCAGAAAATATACCATAGCATAATACTGCTACACTTTGCAAGAGATGTGTCACTCAAAAACTGGGTGAATAAATTGGGTGCCAAATTTTAAAGACACCCGTGACAGAAAATTAAAAATAAATGTGCACCACCACCACTTAGAGGGCCTCCTTACCAGATGCCAGAGAATAAAAACACAAATAAATCAGAAGGTCCTTTCCAAAAGATCTCCCACTTAATTCAGAGCAGTGAAGTGCATCCGTGTGATCCGTAAAAACTTAACTTACAAAGTGCCTCCTTACCAAAAAGAAAACACAAGCCAGCAAACATGCATTCTCATCAGATAGGCTGTTTCCTTACCACAATCCTAGATTGGGGAAGCATATACTGCGATCAGAAAGCAAGGAATCCTCCAAAGCCTGGAGTGTGCCGGTTGTAGACAAGGAGCTTTTAGCCAGTACCCAGGGGAAAAAGCATATAGACCATGGCGTAATATAGTACTAAAAAGGTTTATTAAAAGTAAAAAGTTTGCACTTACAAACTTGTAGAGATAAAACAGCAGAGTTTTAAAATTTGCAGAGCCGGCCGGCTACAAACACATAGACGCTCCCGTCCTGTTTCGCGTGGTGACGTCAGCACGTTAACCCTCAGACGCGTTTCGTTATAGCTAACATTATCAGTGAGGAACCTCATAACCCCCGAAAGCCGAGGCTGCATATATGCGTACGCTCGGCACGAAGGGGTTAAAATCTCTTTCTCAGAACAATGATATAACATTTGGATATGGTGGCGTAATTATCAGTCTAACTATTGCAGCGCTGAAAAGTGGAAAATTAACCGATTAAAGAGAAAAAGACTGAGACTTCAGTTAGGCTCTAAAGCCCAACTCCGGGCGTAAAAAGTTTTCCTATGCAATTGGACTGTGCCTGCACTGTATGGGTTAAAGTGATTGTATTGCATTCTATGCATTAAGATAAAAAGTCGCCTGTGTGTAGCAGCCTCCCCATCACCCCCTAATACTTATCTGAGCACAGGAGTCCCTCTGCCATCCGAGACTCTCTACTGATTGGCTGAGACACAGCAGCAGCGCAATTGGCAGCTGCCAATCAAGAGAGAGAGGGGTCAGGCCGAAAGGCAGCTCCGTGTCTGAATGGACACACAGAGCTGTAGCTCGGCTCTGGTGCCCCCATAATCAGCTGCTTTCTGTGGGGGCACTCGAGCTCCAGCCAGGGACCAGAGAAGAGGAGGATCAGGGTTGCTCTGTGCAAAACCAACTGCACAGAGCAGGTAAGTATAACATGTTTGTTAGTTTAATATAAAAAAAAAAAAAAAGACTTTACATTCACTTTAACTGTTCAAGAAACAAGAAAACTGTATACTCACCCAATCCTTGCGTATCAGCGGCAAAGGGCACTCCCCCACGATCCAGCGGTGGACTGTCCCTGACGTGCTCATGTCCAGAGCAGGTCTATGGGTCTGATGATGTCAGGAACAGTCCACTGCACAAGACTGCAGGGGGGGGACAGAAGCCACAAGTACTGGTCTTGTGCTGGGAGGATTAAGTTAGTGCATATCTGCTCTCTGAACCCCTAGAAAAAAAAAATGAGCAGTTAACCCATGCAGTGTGGGCACAGCTCCACTGCCTGGAGTTCAGCTTTAAAATAACCTACAGGTAGGGAGTTGACCTGGTGGAGTATTGCAAGCATCAGGATTGAAGTCTTATTATTGAAAACAGATTGTGTTTTGGTGTGTTTTTATGTTTTGTTTTTTTTTGCTGCATATTCATTTTTATTATTTTTTTCCTCAGCAGGTATAAGGGCACGTGGAGAAGATGATGAATACTGACGATTATAGCAGAGATTTATTTTCCTACTGTCAATACGAATTCATGCTGTTTGTTTTTGGATCAGCCCCCTGTCCATGCACTCGTCTTTTGTTTATAAAACTGAAAAGTTATTTTTTGCCAAAGAACTAAAATCCTTTCAGACGTTGTAGAATTCCCCCTGCCCATATCCTCTTTACTGGAACTGCTTTCAAGTGTGGGATTCATTGGATACGCAATTGTTATTGATTTATTTTTATTTTTTTAATATGGCAACTTTTTATTTTTTTATTAAAATTTGCATTGTTTAGAATTAGTAACCACTAAGTTGTCTAATTTGTTCCTTTTTTGTTGTGTATATAGAACATATATATTTAAGTCCTTGTGGAAGAGCCATGGAATAATGGGACGACAGCCTTTGTTGGAGTGTCGAGCTGGGTGGGTCAGAGTCTTAGCGGGAGAGGGGGGGTGCAAAACGTCCAGCTCAAGGAGAGCACCTGATATCTTAATGTCTGCTGTTTTTTTTTTTGTTTTTGTTTTTGTTTTTATTCTATTAAAATGAACTGCCTTCTCCTGAAAAACCAACCATTGGCATATCAGGGTTTCAACATTCAGCCAATTTAGACACAAACTTAAAAATGTAAAAGGGCTTCCTGGGGTTTTTTAGGTTTACCCAATCGTTCTTCAAGTACTAAAGAGAGACCGTAGAAAAGGAGTCGCTAATATTATGTATGTGTGGAATAGTTTAATTTTTTCAGAAAGACAAATTTTTTGTTTTGTATTTTTTTTAATATATAAAATTGATCTGAAAGACGTGAGCACAACTAAAGACTTGTTTGTCGCGTTTTAGGCTTAGGTTATCCTACCCTGTGAGTGCACTTTCGGAATAACTTTTTATTTTCTCAGTTTGGATCCCTCATCTCCTAAATGTATATGATGATTAAAAAAAAAAAAAAAGAATAGTTCTCATTTCAGTACACTGCACAAATATACTAGGAGGTTTGAATAAAACTTACAAAAGATAATTTAAATAAAACCATTTTTATTGCTTTGTTCATAAGATTCAATAGCATTTCTTTATATTTCTGCTACTATTGAAAAAGTGGTGTGTTTTTTTTTTTTTCACTTTGTATATATTTATAGGTATTTATCTGTAACCATTTGTTTGCTGTCATTTAAAAAATGGTAAAGACTTTATCTTCTTCCATGAACAAAAGAGGGGCTTAGGCCTCATTCCCAAGAGTGTTCTATAGCGTGCGCTCCTGCAAGCAGAGCCGATGTAGCCTATCGGATCTGGGGGTGCAGGTACAAATGGGGGGGGGGGGTAAATTCAGTAGGGTGACAGATAGGGCTGAAACAACTAATGGATTATGAAATCGATTACCCTTTTTTTTTTTATAATCGCTTACCGTATATACTCAAGTATAAGCCGAGTTTTTCAGCACATTTTTTTCTTGTGCTGAAAGTGCCCCCCCTCGGCTTATACTGGAGTCAAGCACTTTTCTGCAGCAGTGAATAACATTTTCCAACCCGACTTTGGGGCCCCGTATCTCGGGTCCACTTGGTGCTAGGAACCCCCAGATTTGATGTGGAAACCCAGTGAAACCAACACTACAACATATCCAAGTGGCCCCGAGATACAGGGCCCCAAAATCGGTCAACTGTGTCCATCTGCAGCAATATTATTTTGGGACCCTTTGGGTCCAGAGACCCTGGCTGCAGCTAGGGGGCATCTAGAAACCGTTAACTACCAAGTTTGAAGTTCGGGGGACCTATGGCTGCAAATGGGCACAGTGAGGCTGCAAATGGGCATTGTTGACCCTCTTTTACACTTACAGTAGCTGCGCATTTCTCACCCTAGGCTTATACTCGAGTCAATACGTTTCCCCGTTTTTTTGTGGTAAAATGAGGTGCCTCTGCTTATATTCGGGTCGGCTTGTACTCGAGTATATACGGTAATCGGCTAGTAACATAATGGGGTTATAAAAAACTAAAATGAGCCCTTTATAGTACAAAAAGAGCAAATAGTCGCTACTGTAAATAATACTTTCACAGTTCTACAGTAACAAATTTAACCCCTTACAGTAGTGATTATTTGCTTTTTTGTACTATAAAGGGCTAATTTTTTTTTTTTTTTAACCCCCCATTATGTTACTAAACGGCTTAGACCTGGTTCTATGTTTTTTTATGCTTTTTGCAGAAACGCCACTACATTTCATTTACATGGTTCACATCTATGCTTTTTTCAGCCGCTGCATATTTGGAAAGGCTCAAGGACTTTTTTTTTTTTTTAACGCAAAACGGTGCTTTTTCTGGTTCAATATACTTCAATGGAGAAGCTGCAGAAAAGCATGTAATGTGTTTTTACAGCGATTTGTGTTTTTTAATCTGCCCAATAACAAATTGGACAAAGATAAATGCAAAAACGCAAATTGCAGCAAAATCACGTGTGTAAAAATCAAAACACACAGCAAAAAGCAATGCAGAAGTGTACCGAGCCTTATGCTGGCCAATTTTCAGACGAGAATATTCAGACGAAAGATCTTTGTACATTCGCTGAATGAAAGAATGTTGTTTGAAATTTTCGCTTGTTTTTAACATTCTGTTTTTAAAACAAATGTAATTTCGAAAACCGCATACACTGTCTGAAAATTCCTCTGGCCAGGAAGTTATAATTGAAGTCACTGACACCAGTTTTTGGTGTTATTGTCACTGTGGGTGTTTATATTCCCCATTATGAAAATAAATATTTAAAACGCTGTCCACTTTATTATCAGACACTAAGACCCCTTTCACACTGGGGCGTTTTTCAGGCGCTTTAGTGTTAAAAAAATAGCTTGAAAGAAGCCTCATCTGCAATCCCAATGTGAAAGCCCAAGTGCTTTATGAGCCCTTTCACACTGCCAGCGCCCTAAAAACACTTGTAAAGCGCCACTTAAACTAGCGGTGCGTTACCAGTGTTTTTCGAACGCTAGTGGGGGGCTTTTAACCCCTGCTAGTGGCCCACAAACGCTGCTGCTAAAAGCGCTTTTCAGGCGCTTCCCATTGATTTCAATGGGAAGAGGAGCGCTGCAAAGAAGCTGCTTGCAGGACTTTTTTTGACGCCCTGCCAGCGCTTGCGCCTCAGTGTGAAAGTACTCGGGCTTTCACATTGGGATTGCAGTTGCGGCTTCTTTCAGTTGCTTTACAGGCTCTTTTTTTAACGCTAAAGTGCCTGAAAAATGCCTTTAAATAAGCCCAAGTGGGAAAGGGGTCTAAATATTCTTAAAGCGGAGTTCCGGCCACAAAATTATTATTTTTTTTTTTTCCAACAGGCATCCCATCATAATGCATTAATAACCGTGTATTTATGGGTCTGACTCGGTGCACAAGGGTACATGCATGCCGGAACAGAGAGGGGTCTTCACACTCCAACCACAAGATTGGAAGTATCCCTCGCCCTGTACGGCTATAACATCCCGCACTCTTCTTGGGGGGCTTTCTATGAGATATAGGAGTGTCTGGGGGGTATTTGAGTAGCTAATGCTTGGAACAAGACATCCAGCAGAGGTCAACCAATAGTGATTTAACCACTTTCCGACCGGCGCACGACGATGTACGTCCATTTTTTGAAGAGGGATATCTCTGTAACGGCAGCAGCTGCTGCCACAACCGAGGTATCCATCTCTTCAGGCGCCGGTCGGCTGTCCGATAATGGTGGTCATCGCGGCGGATTCGCCGCGAGATCACCATTATTGGCGGCGGGAGAGGTGCCCCCTCCCGCCGCTCTCCCGCGCCTTACGCCGCTTACCGAAACCGTCGGCAGCGGCGGAGGCGATCGGGTCCGTTCCCCTCCTGTGTCTAGAGATGAGTGACGCTAAGATGGCCGCCACTCATCTCTATACCATAGGAGGGCGGAAGCGACGTCAAAAACGTCACTTCCGCCCATACCTCTTAAAGAGGAATTTTCAAATGTCATTTTTTTTAAATGACATTTTTTTATTTCATTGAAGTCCAAATATGAGATCTGAGGACTTTTTGACCCCAGATCTCATATTTAAGAGGACCTGTCATGCTTTTTTCTATTACAAGGAATGTTTACATTCCTTGTAATAGGAATAAAAGTGAGCCAATTAATTTTTTTTTAAAAAAACAGTGTAAAAATAAATAAAATCAAGAAAAATAAATAAGAAAAACCCTAAAAAAAAAAATTTTTTAAAGCGCCCCGTCCCGACGAGCTCGTGCGCAGAAGCGAACGCATACGTGAGTAGCGCCCGCATATGAAAACGGTGGTCAAACCACACATGTGAGGTATCGCCGCGATCGGTAGAGCGAGAGCAATAATTATAGCCGTAGACCTCCTCTGTAACGCAAAATATGCAACCTGTAGAATTTTTTAAACGTCGCCTATGGAGATTTTTGAGGGTAAAAGTTTGATGCCATTCCACGAGCGGGCGCAATTTTGAAGCGTGACATGTTAGGTATCAATTTACTCGGCGTAACATTATCTTTCACAATATATAAAAAAATTGGACTAACTTTACTGTTGTCTTATTTTTTTATTCAAAAAAGTGAATTTTTTCCAAAAAAAGTGCGCTTGCAAGACCGCTGCGCAAATACGGTGTGAAAAAAAGTATTGCAACGACCGCCATTTTATTCTCTAGGGTGTTAGAAAAAAAACAATATATAATATTTGGGGGTTCTAAGTTTTTTTCTACGGTAGCAAAAAAAACTGTTTTAAACATGTAAACACCTAAAATCCAAAACGAGGCTGGTCTTAAAGTGGTTAAATATGTTTGGGATAAACAGACATCTAAACTCATATAAATACAGTGGAACCTTGGTTAACGAGTAATGCGGTCAACGACTATTTTGAAAGACGGGCAACTTTTTTTTTTTTCGTCTTGCAAAACGAGCAGAATGCAAACTAATGGGCGGTGTAGTACCGCATTTGGCGGGGGCGCTGGGGACACTCGGAATGGTTCAGAGCCATTTGGAAATACTCAGAATTACTCGGAAATACTCCGTTCCTGAGTGTTTCTGAATTCAGCCGAGCTGTCCTTGAGTATTTCCGAGGCTCTCCGGCACCTCCCCCACCTCTGGCCACATGCGGTAGGGCATATAATAGAAGTCAATACGGAACGAATTATCTTCATTTCTATTGACTTCTATGGGGAAACTCGCTTTGATATGCAAGTGCTTTGGAGTACAAGCATTCAACTGGAACGGATTATGCTCGTAATCCAAGGTTCCACTGTAAATTATTTAATAACGCAGACTGGATGAACCAGTTGATGTTATTCTGTTTCTGTGAATTTGTGCCCAATTCAGGTCAGGTACTGATGTTGGATGAGAAGACCCTGTACTGTGTGCCGCTAAAGTGTTCGGGTTTGGCTTGAAGAAAAAGTGGCAACCCTAATTGAAGCTTCACGGGCGGGTCCCTACTGCCCATGCACGCTGTGCTCTATTACTGGCCTGAGGGAGACGAACTTCTGATGTACCGCGCCACGGAGAGGTCTGGCGGAAGTGGGGGGGGGGGCGGGGTATCTTCAAAAAAACAGGTACCCCCTTCCCCCCCATGAAAGGTGTCAAATGTGGTACCGGAGGGGGGAGGAGACAGATGAACGGAAGTTCTACTTTTGGGTGGGACTCCTCTTTAGAGACCCCAGGCCTGTTTACATATTTGTGTGTGACTTGCGTATGTGATCACTTCCGAGCACGGAGGGATGGGGGCGCTTCTTTGATTTTTTTTTTACACTGTCCCTTTAATTATTTTTTGTGCTAATTTTTATTTCTATTACAAAAAATGTAATCATCCCTTGTAATAGAAATAAGGATGAGAAATAAGAGAACGGCACCTCTTTTATAGAGAGATCTGGGGGATCAAAAAGACCCAAATCTCTTCTTTACCACGCCACAGCCGAAAGACGGCTACAGCGCGGTCGGCTTATTCTAGGAGGGCGTCTATGGACATCCTCCCAGAATGTTGCACTCGCGTGCCCCCTGAGGCGCGCTTTCGGAAATATCTGTGACCGCCGGATCAGGAAGACCCAGCGCATCAAGGTAAATGGCTGCTTACCACGTGATCGCTCCGTTAAACGGCCGGTGTCATATCATGATGCCGATTCTTCCGTCCCCTCTTTGTACCAATCTGTACAGTGAGAGGGGGAGATTGTATGTAGCAGCGCTGTGGGCTGGATCTGTAGTGCCCACAGCGCTGCTCAGTGCCAATACTCTGCAATAAATGTTAACAGAAACAACGTTTTTTTTTTTTTTTTTTTTTTACAGAATTTTTCTGTTTTTTCGAATGATAGTGCAAAGAATAAAAAACCCAGCGGTGATTATTTACCACCAAAAGAAAGCTCTATGTGTGTGAAAAAAACGACAAAAATTTCATATGGGTACAATGTTGCACGACTGAGTAATTGTCATTCAAAGTGTGAGAGCACCGAAAGCTGAAAATTGGTCTGGTTAGGATGGGGGTTTAAGTGCCCAGTGGGTAAGTGGTTAAATGAAAAATAATTCACATAAACTTAGAGGAGTTTCATCTCCTTCCTCTGGAAAGTCTGATTATCACAATCGCTATTCCTGGGGGAGTGACACTGTGTGACTTGGTAAATGACATCTATGTGGGAATTGGCAGGAGGCGGGTTGTCTGTTGCATGCAGCTCGCACATGCGCAGCAGGGAGGATATCACGTGACGCGCACGCAGCATGACGTCACAGCTGAGCGGACGTGCCCAGAGTCAGTTTACACCCGCGCGGGAAGGGGAGAGCTTCAGTGTGACGCAGTCTGCAGAGGAGTGAACATCACTTCCAGCTGGCTCCGCACACACACAGGCGGCACTGCGCTCTATAGAGGGGAACAGAAGAGGATCTCCTGTCCGTCCTCTACTCTCCTCTATGTACCTGCGGCCTCTGCTTACAGTCTCTCCTGTATACAGTGGTCTCGCTACAGGGGGGTAAGGCATCCCCCCGCCCCGCTAATTAGACTGCTGGGCCGCCCTCTACGTCCACCACCAATCACTGGGGCAGCTTAGTTATTGGGCTCTGCTATGTCACACCCCGGAGGCGGGGCCTGCTGTGAGGAGGAGAGCAGTTATTGGGCAGGACTAAGGTAAGACGTGTGATTACAGCGCCGCTACATGGAGGGACTGTGTAATACATCTCATCCCGACTCTTCTCACAATCAGCCGTTGTACCGGAAACCCTTCATACACCACACAGCTCTCCACATTATCAGCTCCATAGTTCTATACAGAATACATACAGGGGCTGACATCTCTCTATTCTACTCTCAGGAACACAACTGTGTTCTCACCCACACCAGGGGCCTCACACCACCGGGCCCCCCACCTGGCTGCGCTCATCCGCAATGCGGGTGGCAAGGGGTCTGCCCTCACCCACACCAGAGGCCTCACACTACCGGGCCCCCCACCTGACTGCGCTCATCCGCAGTTCGGGTGGCAAGGGGGCTGCCTTCACCCACACCAGGAGCCTCACACCACCGGGCCCCCCACCTGGCTGCGCTCATCTGCAGTTCGGGTGGCAAGGGGTCTGCCCTCACTCACACCAGGGGCCTCACACTACCGAGCCCCCCACCTGGCTGCGCTCATGCGCAGTGCGGGTGGCAAGGGGTCTGCCCTCACTCACACCAGGGGCCTCACACTACTGGGCCCCCCACCTGGCTGCGCTCATCTGCAGTTCGGGTGGCAAGGGGTCTGCCCTCACTCACACTACTGGGCCCCCCACCTGGCTGCGCTCATGCGCAGTGCGGGTGGCAAGGGGTCTGCCCTCAACCACACCAAAGGCCTCACACCACCGGGCCCCCCACCTGGCTGCGCTCATCCGCAGTTCGAGTGGCAAGGGGCCTGCCCTCACCCACACCAGAGGCCTCACACTACCGGGCCCCCCACCTGGCTGTGCTCATCCGCAGTGCGGGTGGCAAGGGATCTGCCCTCACCCACACCAGAGGCCTCACACTACTGGGCCCCCCACCTGGCTGCGCTCATCTGCAGTTCGGGTGGCAAGGGGTCTGCCCTCACCCACACCAGAGGCCTCACACCACCGGGCCCCCCACCTGGCTGCGCTCATCTGCAGTTCGGGTGGCAAGGGGTCTGCCCTGACTCACACCAGGGGCCTCACACTACCGGGCCCCCCACCTGGCTGCGCTCATCCGCAGTGCGGGTGGCAAGGGGTCTGCCCTCACCCACACCAGAGGCCTCACACCACCGGGCCCCCCACCTGGCTGCGCTCATCCGCTGTGCAGGTGGCAAGGGGTCTGCCCTCACCCACACCAGGAGCCTCACACCACCCGTCCCCCCCCCACCTGGCTGCGCTCATGCGCAGTGCGGGTGGCAAGGGGTTTGCCCTCACTCACACCAGGGGCCTCACACCACCGGGCCCCCCACCTGGCTGCGCTCATTCGCAGTTCGGGTGGCAAGGGGTCTGCCCTCACTCACACCAGGGGCCTCACACCACCAGGCCCCCCACCTGGCTGCGCTCATCCGCAGTTCGGGTGGCAAGGGGCCTGCCCTCACCCACACCAGAGCCTCACACCACCGGGCCCCCCAACTGGCTGCGCTCATCCGCAGTTCGGGTGGCAAGGGGCCTGCCCTCACCCACACCAGAGGCCTCACACTACCGGGCCCCTCACCTGGCTGCGCTCATCCGCAGTTCGGGTGGCAAGGGGTCTGCCCTCACACCACCGGGCCCCCCACCTGGCTGCGCTCATCCGCAGTTCGGGTGGCAAGGGGCCTGCCCTCACCCACACCAGAGGCCTCACACTACCGGGCCCCTCACCTGGCTGCGCTCATCCACAGTTCGGGTGGCAAGGGGTCTGCACCCCCCCCCCCACCTGGGGGTCTGCCCTCATTCACACAACCGGGCCCCCCACCTGGCTGCGCTCATCCGCAGTTCGGGTGGCAAGGGGTCTGCCCTCACTCACACCAGGGGCCTCACACCACCGGGCCCCCCACCTGGCTGCGCTCATCCGCAGTTCGGGTGGCAAGGGGTCTGCCCTCACTCACACCAGGGGCCCCACACCAGGCTGCGCTCATCCGCAGTTCGGGTGGCAAGGGGTCTGCCCTCACCCACACCAGAGGCCTCACACCACCGGGCCCCCCACCTGGCTGCGCTCATCTGCAGTTCGGGTGGCAAGGGGTCTGCCCTCACCCACACCAGGGGCCTCACACCACCGGGCCCCCCACCTGGCTGCGCTCATCTGCAGTTCGGGTGGCAAGGGGTCTGCCCTCAACCACACCAGAGGCCTCACACCACCGGGCCCCCCACCTGTCTGCGCTCATCCGCAGTTTGGGTGGCAAGGGGCCTGCCCTCACCCACACCAGAGGCCTCACACCACCGGGCCCCCCACCTGGCTGCGCTCATCTGCAGTTCGGGTGGCAAGGGGTCTGCCCTCACTCACACCAGAGGCCTCACACCACCGGGCCCCCCACCTGGCTGCGCTCATCTGCAGTTCGGGTGGCAAGGGGTCTGCCCTCACTCACACCAGGGGCCTCACACTACCGGGCCCCCCACCTGGCTGCGCTCATCCGCAGTGCGGGTGGCAAGGGGTCTGCCCTCACTCACACCAGGGGCCTCACACTACCGGGCCCCCCACCTGGCTGCGCTCATCCGCAGTTCGGGTGGCAAGGGGTCTGCCCTCACTCACACCAGAGGCCTCACACCACCGGGCCCCCCACCTGGCTGCGCTCATCCGCAGTTCGAGTGGCAAGGGGCCTGCCCTCACCCACACCAGAGGCCTCACACCACCGGGCCCTCCACCTGGCTGCGCTCATCCGCAGTTCGGGTGGCAAGGGGCCTGCCCTCACCCACACCAGAGGCCTCACACCACCGGGCCCCCCAACTGGCTGCGCTCATCCGCAGTTCGGGTGGCAAGGGGCCTGCCCTCACCCACACCAGAGGCCTCACACTACCGGGCCCCCCACCTGGCTGCGCTCATCCGCAGTTCGGGTGGCAAGGGGTCTGCCCTCACACCACCGGGCCCCCCACCTGGCTGCGCTCATCCGCAGTTCGGGTGGCAAGGGGCCTGCCCTCACCCACACCAGAGGCCTCACACTACCGGGCCCCCCACCTGGCTGCGCTCATCCGCAGTTCGGGTGGCAAGGGGTCTGCCCTCACTCACACCACCGGGCCCCCCACCTGGCTGCGCTCATCCGCAGTTCGGGTGGCAAGGGGTCTGCCCTCATTCACACCACCGTGCCCCCCACCTGGCTGCGCTCATCCGCAGTGCGGGTGGCAAGGGGTCTGCCCTCACTCACACCAGGGGCCTCACACCACCGGGCCCCCCACCTGGCTGCGCTCATCCGCAGTTCGGGTGGCAAGGGGTCTGCCCTCACTCACACCAGGGGCCTCACACTACCAGGCCCCCCACCTGGCTGCGCTCATCCGCAGTTCGGGTGGCAAGGGGTCTGCCCTCACCCACACCAGAGGCCTCACACCACCGGGCCCCCCACCTGGCTGCGCTCATCTGCAGTTCGGGTGGCAAGGGGTCTGCCCTCACTCACACCAGGGGCCTCACACTACCGGGCCCCCCACCTGGCTGCGCTCATCCGCAGTGCGGGTGGCAAGGGGTCTGCCCTCACTCACACCAGGGGCCTCACACCACCGGGCCCCCCACCTGGCTGCGCTCATCTGCAGTTCGGGTGGCAAGGGGTCTGCCCTCAACCACACCAGAGGCCTCACACCACCGGGCCCCCCACCTGTCTGCGCTCATCCGCAGTTTGGGTGGCAAGGGGCCTGCCCTCACCCACACCAGAGGCCTCACACCACCGGGCCCCCCACCTGGCTGCGCTCATCTGCAGTTCGGGTGGCAAGGGGTCTGCCCTCACTCACACCAGGGGCCTCACACCACCAGGCCCCCCACCTGGCTGCGCTCATCTGCAGTTCGGGTGGCAAGGGGTCTGCCCTCACTCACACCAGAGGCCTCACACCACCGGGCCCCCCACCTGACTGCGCTCATCCGCAGTTCGGGTGGCAAGGGGCCTGCCCTCACCCACACCAGGAGCCTCACACCACCGGGCCCCCCACCTGGCTGCGCTCATCTGCAGTTCGGGTGGCAAGGGGTCTGCCCTCACCCACACCAGGGGCCTCACACCACCGGGCCCCCCACCTAGCTGCGCTCATCCGCAATGCGGGTGGCAAGAGGTCTGCCCTCACCCACACTAGAGGCCTCACACTACCGGGCCCCCCACCTGACTGCGCTCATCCGCAGTTCGGGTGGCAAGGGGCCTGCCCTCACCCACACCAGAGGCCTCACACCACCGGGCCCCCCACCTGGCTGCGCTCATCTGCAGTTCGGGTGGCAAGGGGTCTGCCCTCACTCACACCAGGGGCCTCACACCACCAGGCCCCCCACCTGGCTGCGCTCATCTGCAGTTCGGGTGGCAAGGGGTCTGCCCTCACTCACACCAGAGGCCTCACACCACCGGGCCCCCCACCTGACTGCGCTCATCCGCAGTTCGGGTGGCAAGGGGCCTGCCCTCAACCACACCAGGAGCCTCACACCACCGGGCCCCCCACCTGGCTGCGCTCATCCGCAGTTTGGGTGGCAAGGGGCCTGCCCTCACCCACACCAGAGGCCTCACACCACAGGGCCCCCCACCTGGCTGCGCTCATCCGCAGTTCGGGTGGCAAGGGGCCTGCCCTCACCCACACCAGAGGCCTCACACCACCGGGCCCCCCACCTGGCTGCGCTCATCCGCAGTTCGGGTGGCAAGGGGTCTGCCCTAACCCACACCAGAGGCCTCACACTACCGGGCCCCTCACCTGGCTGCGCTCATCCGCAGTTCGGGTGGCAAGGAGTCTGCCCTCACACCACCGGGCCCCCCAGTTGGCTGCGCTCATCCGCAGTTCGGGTGGCAAGGAGCCTGCCCTCACCCACACCAGAGGCCTCACACTACCGGGCCCCCCACCTGGCTGCGCTCATCCGCAGTTCGGGTGGCAAGGGGTCTGCCCTCACACCACCGGGCCCCCCACCTGGCTGCGCTCATCCGCAGTTCGGGTGGCAAGGGGTCTGCCCTCACTCACACCAGAGGCCTCACACCACCGTGCCCCCCACCTGGCTGCGCTCATCCGCAGTTCGGGTGGCAAGGGGTCTGCCCTCACTCACACCAGGGGCCTCACACCACCGGGCCCCCCACCTGGCTGCGCTCATCCGCAGTTCGGGTGGCAAGGGGTCTGCCCTCACTCACACCAGGGGCCTCACACTACCAGGCCCCCCACCTGGCTGCGCTCATCCGCAGTTCGGGTGGCAAGGGGTCTGCCCTCACCCACACCAGAGGCCTCACACCACCGGGCCCCCCACCTGGCTGCGCTCATCTGCAGTTCGGGTGGCAAGGGGTCTGCCCTCACTCACACCAGGGGCCTCACACCACCAGGCCCCTCACCTGGCTGCGCTCATCTGCAGTTCGGGTGGCAAGGGGTCTGCCCTCACTCACACCAGAGGCCTCACACCACCGGGCCCCCCACCTGACTGCACTCATCCGCAGTTCGGGTGGCAAGGGGCCTGCCCTCACCCACACCAGGAGCCTCACACCACCGGGCCCCCCACCTGGCTGCGCTCATCTGCAGTTCGGGTGGCAAGGGGTCTGCCCTCACCCACACCAGGGGCCTCACACCACCGGGCCCCCCACCTAGCTGCGCTCATCCGCAGTTCGGGTGGCAAGGGGTCTGCCCTCACCCACACTAGAGGCCTCACACTACCGGGCCCCCCACCTGACTGCGCTCATCCGCAGTTCGGGTGGCAAGGGGCCTGCCCTCACCCACACCAGGAGCCTCACACCACCGGGCCCCCCACCTGGCTGCGCTCATCTGCAGTTCGGGTGGCAAGGGGTCTGCCCTCACCCACACCAGAGGCCTCACACCACCGGGCCCCCCACCTGGCTGCGCTCATCTGCAGTTCGGGTGGCAAGGGGTCTGCCCTCACTCACACCAGGGGCCTCACACTACCGGGCCCCCCACCTGGCTGCGCTCATGCGCAGTGCGGGTGGCAAGGGGTCTGCCCTCACTCACACCAGGGGCCTCACACTACTGGGCCCCCCACCTGGCTGCGCTCATCTGCAGTTCGGGTGGCAAGGGGTCTGCCCTCACTCACACCAGGGGCCTCACACTACTGGGCCCCCCACCTGGCTGCGCTCATGCGCAGTGCGGGTGGCAATAGGTCTGCCCTCAACCACACCAAAGGCCTCACACCACCAGGCCCCCCACCTGGCTGCGCTCATCCGCAGTTCGAGTGGCAAGGGGCCTGCCCTCACCCACACCAGAGGCCTCACACTACCGGGCCCCCCACCTGGCTGCGCTCATCCGCAGTGCGGGTGGCAAGGGGTCTGCCCTCACCCACACCAGAGGCCTCACACTACCGGGCCCCCCACCTGGCTGCGCTCATCTGCAGTTCGGGTGGCAAGGGGTCTGCCCTCACCCACACCAGAGGCCTCACACCACCGGGCCCCCCACCTGGCTGCGCTCATCTGCAGTTCGGGTGGCAAGGGGTCTGCCCTCACTCACACCAGGGGCCTCACACTACCGGGCCCCCCACCTGGCTGCGCTCATCCGCAGTGCGGGTGGCAAGGGGTCTGCCCTCACCCACACCAGAGGCCTCACACCACCGGGCCCCCCACCTGGCTGCGCTCATCCGCTGTGCAGGTGGCAAGGGGTCTGCCCTCACCCACACCAGGAGCCTCACACCACCCGTCCCCCCCACCTGGCTGCGCTCATGCGCAGTGCGGGTGGCAAGGG
Organism: Lithobates sylvaticus; assembly: GCA_028564925.1. Taxonomy (NCBI): domain Eukaryota; kingdom Metazoa; phylum Chordata; class Amphibia; order Anura; family Ranidae; genus Lithobates; species Lithobates sylvaticus. The sequence goes on along the minus strand of CM053027.1, from coordinate 178,468,742 downwards.
GTTTGCCCTCACTCACACCAGGGGCCTCACACCACCGGGCCCCCCACCTGGCTGCGCTCATTCGCAGTTCGGGTGGCAAGGGGTCTGCCCTCACTCACACCAGGGGCCTCACACCACCAGGCCCCCTCACCTGGCTGCGCTCATCCGCAGTTCGGGTGGCAAGGGGTCTGCCCTCACCCACACCAGAGGCCTCACACCACCGGGCCCCCCACCTGGCTGCGCTCATCTGCAGTTCGGGTGGCAAGGGGTCTGCCCTCACTCACACCAGGGGCCTCACACCACCAGGCCCCCCACCTGGCTGCGCTCATCCGCAGTTCGGGTGGCAAGGGGTCTGCCCTCACCCACACCAGAGGCCTCACACCACCGGGCCCCCCACCTGGCTGCGCTCATCTGCAGTTCGGGTGGCAAGGGGTCTGCCCTCACCCACACCAGAGGCCTCACACTACCGGGCCCCCCACCTGGCTGCGCTCATCCGCAGTGCGGGTGGCAAGGGGGCTGCCCTCACCCACACCAGGAGCCTCACACCACCGGGCCCCCCACCTGGCTGCGCTCATCCGCAGTTCGGGTGGCAAGCGGCCTGCCCTCACCCACACCAGAGGCCTCACACCACCGGGCCCCCCACCTGGCTGCGCTCATCCGCAGTGCGGGTGGCAAGGGGGCTGCCCTCACCCACACCAGAGGCCTCACACCACCGGGCCCCCCACCTGGCTGCGCTCATCCGCAGTTCGGGTGGCAAGGGGTCTGCCCTCACCCACACCAGGAGCCTCACACCACCGGGCCCCCCACCTGGCTGCGCTCATCCGCAGTTCGGGTGGCAAGGGGGCTGCCCTCACCCACACCAGGAGCCTCACACCACCGGGCCCCCCACCTGGCTGCGCTCATCCGCAGTTCGGGTGGCAAGGGGCCTGCCCTCACCCACACCAGGAGCCTCACACCACCGGGCCCCCCACCTGGCTGCACTCATCCGCAGTTTGGGTGGCAAGGGGCCTGCCCTCACCCACACTAGAGGCCTCACACCACGGGGCCCCCCACCTGGCTGCGCTCATCCGCAGTTCGGGTGGCAAGGGGCCTGCCCTCACCCACACCAGAGCCTCACACCACCGGGCCCCCCACCTGGCTGCGCTCATCCGCAGTTTGGGTGGCAAGGGGCCGGCCCTCACCCACACCAGAGGCCTCACACTACCGGGCCCCTCACCTGGCTGCGCTCATCCGCAGTTGGGGTGGCAAGGGGTCTGCCCTCACACCACCGGGCCCCCCACCTGGCTGCGCTCATCCGCAGTTCGGGTGGCAAGGGGCCTGCCCTCACCCACACCAGAGGCCTCACACTACCGGGCCCCTCACCTGGCTGCGCTCATCCGCAGTTCGGGTTGCAAGGGGTCTGCCCTCACACCACCGGGCCCCCCACCTGGCTGCGCTCATCCGCAGTTCGGGTGGCAAGGGGTCTGCCCTCATTCACACCACCGTGCCCCCCACCTGGCTGCGCTCATCCGCAGTGCGGGTGGCAAGGGGTCTGCCCTCACTCACACCAGGGGCCTCACACCACCGGGCCCCCCACCTGGCTGCGCTCATCCGCAGTTCGGGTGGCAAGGGGTCTGCCCTCACTCACACCAGGGGCCTCACACCACCAGGCCCCTCACCTGGCTGCGCTCATCCGCAGTTCGGGTGGCAAGGGGTCTGCCCTCACCCACACCAGAGGCCTCACACCACCGGGCCCCCCACCTGGCTGCGCTCATCTGCAGTTCGGGTGGCAAGGGGTCTGCCCTCACCCACACCAGAGGCCTCACACCACCGGGCCCCCCACCTGGCTGCGCTCATCTGCAGTTCGGGTGGCAAGGGGTCTGCCCTCACTCACACCAGGGGCCTCACACTACCGGGCCCCCCACCTGGCTGCGCTCATCTGCAGTTCGGGTGGCAAGGGGTCTGCCCTCACTCACACCAGAGGCCTCACACCACCGGGCCCCCCACCTGGCTGCGCTCATCCGCAGTTCGAGTGGCAAGGGGCCTGCCCTCACCCACACCAGAGGCCTCACACCACGGGGCCCTCCACCTGGCTGCGCTCATCCGCAGTTCGGGTGGCAAGGGGCCTGCCCTCATCCACACCAGAGCCTCACACCACCGGGCCCCCCACCTGGCTGCGCTCATCCGCAGTTCGGGTGGCAAGGGGCCTGCCCTCACCCACACCAGAGGCCTCACACTACCGGGCCCCTCACCTGGCTGCGCTCATCCGCAGTTAGGGTGGCAAGGGGTCTGCCCTCACACCACCGGGCCCCCCACCTGGCTGCGCTCATCCGCAGTGCG